>OMKZ01020468.1:25825-46403 GCA_900302535.1 Neoniphon sammara | reverse complement strand
CAGGCCTTTCATCGTCATCGTGGCCAGGTCGACGTGCACATCCAACTGCTGCCGAGGGAAGTCTGCACAGGCACCGAAACTAGCTCTACACAGAAACACACCGCCATGAGGAAGAGCAGACAAACAAACAAGTAGGAACAGAGACAGAGACAGAAAAGAGAATTATAAATACCTCATATTTGCATACACTGGCAGCACAGTAATGTCTTCATCTGCCTTAATTTTATAAAGATGTCTTTTGGCAGTGCTCGGCAGATGTGAAAACATGCTGATGTGACAGGAGCTGGGCCTATTCTTCTGTTTCATCCTTTTATTTTTGTCCTTCAAAACTCTAAAGGAAGTTCTCTAAATATAGCCGTCACTTGGCATGTGGTCCCTGACATCAAGATCTGTCCTCAAGCTTCCTCTCCCGCGTCTCTGTTTGCTCTAGTAGATTTCAGTACACAAGGGAAAAAGTGACAGAAGATCTAGGGAGTTGAGAGAAACAAAGGCGGAAGAGGTAGAAAGTACGGTTCAGATCTATTTCCAACTCAAGTATATGCTATATTTGTTCCAGGGTATTGTTAGAAATGAAGCATCTGTCTTAACACAACAGAATGAAACAAAAAATATCATGAGAAGCTGGTGAGGAGATGTAGACGTCGCTCGCCGAGTCTTAATCCCTGAGATGATCATGCGGGAATGGCCAGTGCTGTACAGACAACCCAATCTTTTCACAGTACAGTGGACATAATAGACATGGTAGTACTCAAGCAGGGCATTTATTTTTGCTTTACTGCACACCTGCTTAACGCACACACACACACACACACACACACACACACACACACACACACACACACACACACACACACACACACTCCCCCACATACAAACGCACACACTACAAATAATCACAGTCTGGTCCTGCTGTGTCCCTCTATACCTCTAGTTCTCCTCTAAGGGCAAACTAATTGGCCAGTAAAACCCAGTCGACAGCTCTTGGGTTAGCCGAGGCAACGGGCAATAAACGGCCTTTCCCTTACATGGTGACATGAAAACAATGGCATCCATCAGAGCCCTTAAACTGCCTTCCTCACCCATCCGGGGCTGCGGCCGGCTAGCTGCTGAGCCCACACTGTTTCCAATGGACTGGAGGTGAAGCTAACGAGACAATAATAAGAGCCCACGCAGCCCGGTGTAGCACTGTGACAGCAGCATGGCCCAGTCAGCGTGGGGAATTCATTACTGCGATTTATAATGCACTACCAAAGGCCACTGTGGTAAATAAAAAAGAAAGGAAAAGAGGAGGAGGGCAGGGGGAAAAAGGGCAGCAGGAAGAAACATAAGAGAAAATAAGACAGGGAGTGGAGGAATGAAATAATATCAGGCCTATTCTTTAAGTGGAGAACAGTATGTACTGGACACATACATGTGCAGACGTGAGTGTGGAATAAACACAGAATGAATGAATTTCATTATTTTCTTTGAGGTTGATGCAAACCGGGCATTGTATAAACTGGAGAATTGTGGAAATAATTCATGCCATTTCCTTGTCTGCACAAAGGCCTGGGATCAAATCTCCCTGGGAGAGAATTAAGCCTGTTGCAGTGTATTATTCTATCTTGTATTGTTAGAGTGAAAATGGAAAATGTAACGTCGAATCCCCACCCCCATACATTCTGCACAAGAGTGAATTGTATTGTAGGAGAAGATAAGCACAGGCACAGACACACACACACACAAAGCACACACTACATACCCACACACACGCACACAGTGTCTGCTTCTTAGAGGGCACTTAAAAACTGGGCTGAGTCCAACTAAAGGTATTCATTGCAGTCGATTGACAGAGATTCCCTTCTGCTGGCCACTGAAGCACAGAATGTGACCTAAATAAAAGGCCCTCGCGGCGGTCCACAGCACTGTGTTTGTGGCACAGCTGTCTGCAGCGCTGCACTAAAGCTGAAAAGCTGAAGTTGGGTCATGCTGGCTTTCTGCCTGCTAGCCACACACACACACAAGCACGCACACACACAAACACATAGCATATCTGACAGGCTGCATATCCATGCTGAATTCTGATGCTGCTAGCTTGTAAAGTACAGGATATCAACAGTAACAAGAGGATCTGCTGGTTATGTCTTGTTTGTCAGCTACAGCCTACAGTGACATGAGGGAAGCTCACAGGCAGCTGTGGCTCGGTATTAGAGGCTGCTGTGTGTCCATCGTAGCTGACTACCCCAGTTCTGTCTCTACCTTTCTAGTCAAGCCAGCCTTATTGCTATTGAATAGGACAACAGCGACTGGAAAGGGAATATTATGGCTTTGTAATAATAATAATAGTAAAACATTTCAGTCAAGATATGGAAGAAATTATTTTCTATTATGCATATTTCCTCATATTGTGCTTCTTATCTCCATAGGCACTCAATTTGGACCACACCAGCTGTATACAACAGTCCACAACCCCGTTACTGCGACACAGTGCGAGAAAACAAGCAAATAAAAAAAAAATAAATCTGCTGCTATTACTTTTTGTGGACGGGTGCTGAAACCACGCTGAGATTTCATTTGACCTGCGAGAATGTCACACAGTTAAACTGAGGCAATTCTGTCTTCGTGATTGCGTGCCAAACAGGAAGGTTTACAAACAACACAGGAGAAGATCAAATGAGTCAGGCTGTGAATGTTAATGTCCATTAAGAGCTATGCTGCATCAGCACAGCAGGCTTAACTCTGTTCAGATGCCATGTTTCTTTGGGCCCAATTGAGATAAATTGAAAATAGATTTTTCCTTCTCTATCATCCTCCATACAGCCACAACACAGTAGCCAATTTCAAAGCAGCCTTGCAGTGGCCAAACCTAATCTTTATTTTCTATTTATTCCAACCGTTGCTTTGAGATTCAACAAAGCAAATAAACGAAGGGGGTATGAAAATGCAAAGTAGCCTGGACTTATTGCATGCTGCGTCTCTAAGAAGTCATGAAATCAATATGACTGGGAGAGGGCCCACTGCAGCTTCGTTTGCTGGCAAAATAAAGGGCTGCAGAAAGGATCGTAGTTAGTCTATCTTCCTCTTTCGACATCAAACGCCGGTAGAGAAAGGGAGCTTAGGGCTCGAGAGCAACTTTAGGGCCTTTAGAGGCAAAGAGACTGCAAAGGGGCTCCTCTCCTCTCTTCAACCTGGGACTTACTCCTCCAAAGGTTGAACAGATTACCGACCTCCGCTCCATGGGGGATCATATCATGTCTGTGGACATTCATATTATAACTGTGTGTGCCTGTATTTTTGTGCAGAAGAACCATGAGGTTAAGTAAAGCTAAGTTTTCAGGTCAAGTGAAGTCGTGGCTTCGATCTTGCATTGTTTAGTCGCAGGCCACTGCAAGATATTGCTGCACAAAACTTAAGTTAAGGGTAAACATACAAAACTAAATATGCGTAGTTATGTTTCTGTGTGGGATTCTGTGCATGAGAGAGAAAAAAGCACGAGCATATCTGTGTGCTTTCCTCTGTGTTCATAATTGCACTGAAGCTGTATTTGTGCAACCAAAAGTGTTGCAGCGTGCTCCCTCATCATGAATTATCCTTGAGCTTCATAATGCATCAGATATTCCAAGTGCAGTAGTAAAATATTCACTCCTTTTTTTTCTTTTTCTTACTGGGTCAACACTCTTTCAAAATAGATAGAATTTTGACTGCAGACATAATTGATGTAACCTATTTTCTTTATAGCTGAGTTTTACCTCAAACTTGTTGGCTAGAGGAGATTAAACACCACATTACTCTCACATTATTCTTGAGATAAGCACATGCACAAACCCCTTGATGTTTTTTAAATTTTATTTATTTATTTTTTAGGAAGCCCCATGTTTCCTCATAAATTTTAGGCCAGTATTTGTGCACATATTGTTTAAACCATTAAAAATAAACAACAAAAGATAACTGAGCAGCATGTTCTAGTTTTTCATAAACACGAGGTAATTAGTATTATGCTTTTCCAACATGAAAAAGTCAATGTAAGTTAATGTTCCCTCTACAATATTCAAACAGAAAAAAACATGCTAAATGGTATAGTTCCTGCAGACACAGACACACTCACTCAGTGGTTTTACTGAGTCTATGCTGTGAGGTGTTTCATCAAGAAAGCCTGTTAACTTTATGTGCAACCATTTCTACATAACAAACCTCACCAGTAATTCTGAATGTTTTATTACACAAACCTTCAAAACTTTTATATCCCCCCCCAAAAAAAGTGAAGTGCACACCCAGGAGAGCTTAAGTTGATGTGGTGAAGCAGAAAACAGAGACGGAGAAGATGCTGTCCTCATTGTGAACGTGTGAAGAGTGCCTTTAAAAAAAAAAAAATCCTCCTGAGGATGATGATGTCGTATAACATTTTAAGACAGCCAGGGGCTAAAAGGCCTTTGAGGGAATTTGTATTTTTCTGTGTGTGTGCATGTGTATTATATGGAAGTGGCTTTTAGGGATGCCAGGAGAGTCAGAGTACCACAGACTTTAATGTCTTGCTGTTAAAATGACTAGATAGAGAACAGTCTCTCCTGACTATCCTTTCTGGCTGCGGCGAGACAGGATTTGTAAAGACAGATTGCAAATTATTGCTTGTTGGTTAATATAGTGTGCGTCATAAAATATGTGTACCTCTAAAAAAGCAATATCAGACATTAAAAATGTCACAGGAATATGGGAAATTGATAAAAAAAGGCTTGCAGAGTCCCGTCTCATTTCATGGGGGGGCTTATTCAGACTGAGGTGCTCCTTTCAAAATTTGGATGAAGGCAGATAAGGCGCCAGGCGGTAAATCTTTGCGGTATCACAAAATGACAGCTTACACAACGTGTTTTGTTTGTAATTTGTATGCAGGTTGTATTCAAAAAGGCTCCGGCTGAGGAATGATATATAAACTGCTTGGCATCATATCAAAACAGCTAAATAACCTGACAAACAAATACATATTTACAACATAGCTTTAATGCGCTCATTTTCCAAGCGGATCGCTTAGTCCTTGTCGCGGATGCAATTTCACCAGACACCAAATAGCCATGTTTCTGCTCACTATATTGGCTGTATTATGAAAACACATGCCTTCATAGATGGATTGATGTTCGCAGTTTCCCCGAGACAGCTCCTTTGTCACAACCAAACTAATTAGGCCGACTGTCAGAGTTCTCCCTGACAAATGGAGTGACTGTGTTGAGTTATAGCTCAGGGCCCACCAAGCACATCCTGGAGACAAATTCCTCCTGTGATGAGGACTATTTGATCAAGGTAAACAAATTAACAATGGCATTAAGTCTAGCGAAAGCTTGGTGCTGTTTGTCTGCGGCGGAGCTGTCACCAAGGCTGTCGCTGCCTGTGCTAAGAGCTGTCCGACAATGCAGCAACGCTCACACACTTTGTGAATGTGTAGCATTGGAGGCAACCAAGCATGGGATTAGAAGGTCTTTTAAAAGTTACACTGGTGACTAGAGGTTTTCTGAGTGCATTTCTATGTTTGTCTCAGCAGCTGCAATTCAAAATTATCATCCCTTTACATCGCCTTTACATCCCTTTTCTGTTCTGCTTCTTTCATTTTTAATTTGAGCCAGTTCCATTTTTACTTCCATCGGGGACCGTGGATAGAAACAAATGTCTTCACCTAATGTTTAAATCCCAGGGCCATAGTCACAAAAATATTGAGAATATTCTTGAAGAGCTCCTAACCTTGCTAAAAAATGGCTTAGGAGTGATTTATTTATTTATTAGAAGTGATTTGTCAGACCAACTCTGAACAAGGACTGGACTATTGTAGTTGACCCATGTTTCCATGTATGACGTATTTTTTGAAAAGCTGTAATTGGTTGCTCAAAAATAAATAAGTAAATAAACATAAAAGTACTCAACATGCGAGTCTTGGACTAATCAAAGAATTTATTATTTCATGGTGTTATCATAAAAACAATTTTATGTGATGAACAACTTTGAAAAATGTTTGTTCTCGCTCCCTAACTCCATTCATTGTTTAACTCACCCGACCATTGCTGCTTTCTCCCTCTCTCTCTCCTCGCACACTACTGGGCCTATCAGCCTAATAGGCTAATTCTTTTCAGGATGTGCATTGCGTTTTCTGGACAAGTCAACAGAACACAGAGCAGACACACGGGAAAACAAAAATGTAAAAAGTATCAGTGGCTGATGTAATCTGTCAACAAACGGGGCTTCAAATAGGTTAAATGCTTCATGATTGTAAAAAATAAAGTGTAAAACAGCTGTTGCTGTTTCATACATCAGCAGACTAATTTACCTAATTTTCTTGGGTCTTTGGGCGTGGAATAAGATCAAAGTCATCATGGAAAACCCCTCTCACTCTCTACAACGAGGTGTGGCACAAAGCAATAACAACTGTCTACTTTACATCTATCTACTATATAGACATTGTGTCCCCACACACAGCTGTTGGAGGTCAGCACTCTACTGAATGCACTCTACTAGTCTTTACTAGGATTTACTCATATTTTTGAGAGGAAATTCTCAGAAAACATCATTAGAATTTCATCACTAGAGGCAACTCTTAAAGCTTTGACAATACGGCCCCTGGAGTTTTGCCTGTTTATGACAAATCCCAACAATCCATCAATCCAAATGTAACATCCCATGCGACGTGCAACACTTCCCAACATGAATACACCGGCTATTTCATAGAGACCTACTGAAAAACACAACCTTATAGCTCTCTGGGTGGTTACCAGGCATTTTGACTGTAAACTTGTGTGAATGAATATTGAAAATAAGTTAATTCTATTAAATCAAAATTGTGTAACAAACCTCAAGTTAGCTCTCATAGATTTAAAATTGGTGTAGAATTGGATGAAATATCTTATTTTAGTATCTTACGTCGAGAAATGCTGTAAATATCATTGGGTGCATTTTTTGTCCCATCTTTATAATAATAATAAACGCACTAAGGTTTTTGTCACAGTCTAACTGGTCTGCTGTGACTTCAAGCTGCCAAAATCACCTGTCAAACATTGCAAATAGCCATTGTTGTATAATACCAGTGTGTCAACATACACGAAGCCAAAGAGGAAAATTTACAGCTATCTTGGTAATTTCACTGGTAAGTATTGGACTGTTCTGTTTAGATTCAGTGTCTCTAGACTGTGAACTGCACCCTGAATTTGACTCAACACTCTGTGGCTTCTCCAAGTTTATGAAAACACCCACATTATCAAGACAGGTGCTAGATGGAGCGAAAATATGGATGCATAAAACCAGTGCTTTATTTGTGAAAATAGACCTTTTAAAAAAAAAATGAATAAATAAATAATTTATTGCATTTTTAAAGTGATTTTCTAGCACAAACTCAATTTAAAGCCATTAACAGAGACCTTTAATACATTAGAAAAGATATGACTGTATGATCATCCTATTGAATATCCATCTTCCTTTCTCATGAAAAGATGTACTCATTCAGGGATCCCTTGATCTCAGAATGAAAAAAGATTGAAGTGATTGGGTCAGACACTTGGCTTTGGCTTCATAACAAAAGGCCCTGACACCACTGAGATTGCTATTGTATGTCTTAGGATTAAATCGGCCATGGACATATTGCAAGGCGAGGAAAAAGAAGTTAGTTCTTCCCCATGCTTCACTTTTAACGATTCCTTCCAGTTGTATAAAATAAATCAATTTGTGTGGGGCAGTCATTTGATTTCTCAGGTGAAATGGATGGCATTCAAGCTTCATGATCTCAGAGTTGTGATTACACAAAAACCTGATCAAATTAATTTTAAATCAATATCTCTCTTCTATATCATATTTGTAGTTTTAACGTGAATCTGCAGTGTCATATTTGTACTTCCTGGTTCCATGTGACAGATTGTGTAGTGCATGCACAATTAAACTTAGCAATTGTGCATTCTGTTTTGTTTTATTTTGTTTTGTTTGTGTTGTTTTTCCAGTAAGAAAATGTACATGTTTTCAATTATAAATAAAGCAAGCTCATGGAGTCAAACCAAAGTGTTTTAAAAGATGATAATGTTGTATAAGTAGAATATTATACTGGGCCTTGCAGTATGATCTACTTCAACAAACCACCTTATTACTGAGAATGAAAAATTACAAATAGAAGTAACTCTTTTCTCCCTCTTTTTCAATAAGGTTCAATAAAGCTAGCCATAAATAACCGCCAAGAAAATTGGATGAGGGAGGATAGCATCACCATGGAAACAAATGGATTTTCTCTTAGAAAACAATGTGTTTTCAACACAGCTAATGTGCAACTGTGACAAGTCATATGTACCAATAACTCTGGGATCATGTGTGGGGAGAGAAATTGAAGTTGCCATTCCTTATGGTTTATGTCTTTATGTGCCAGAGGGACAAGCAACAAAGCAGTGAAAAAAAATCACCAGCTCCCATTGTTAACCCATTTTTTTAACGCTAACCCTGACCTGTATTACAGTCTAAGAATTTTGACTTGTAAACCAATAAACAGCAAGAAGCATGTAGTAGTAATCAGTATTTGTAGTTTCTGACCAAAAAAGGAACTATTCAAAAGATGCACTCAAAAATCATCATTTATGAAATCTCAGTCATTTATGATGCACTATTGTGTAATGTCATAAACAAAAACAAGTTACATATTTTCTATTCAATATGCATTCTATACCAATGTGTTAAGCTGAAATTAATAAGAATTCATTCCTTTAGCTTAATATATGTGTTTTTATGTGAATTTCTCCAAAAGTGGGACACATTAATATTATCCAGAAGCTTTTATGAGCCTGATGGAATGCAAACTAACAAAAGCTCAGGTAAAATGTCTTGGCCTGTATTTGGATTTGCAAAATACCATCTGTGCTTACACAGAATAATAAACTTCCATGTGCATATTCTCTCTTAAGACCTGTGAAATCTGGGGCACGTAATCCGGGCTGAGGTGGAGGCTGGGTAGTGCTGAGAGGGTGATAACCAAATTGAAACCCGGAGAATCAGGCTCTATGTGTATCACTGTATCCATGTTCTACATAACACACTGCAGTGTCATCCATTAGCCACAGCCATGACCCACATACGTGAAAAAGTTGCTAAAGCTGCTAACGTCAATGTTGGACCCCCAGCTATTTCCTCCTTGAGGCTTTAGCCTACTACTGTGTTCAGAGTTATAGTTGATAACCCTGGTTTTTCACTCTGGCTGCTGCTGAACAGTACTGAACACTACGCTGAGCCTGGACTATCAAAGTAAAGTTTCAAAGTAAATTTCACCAACAGTATATGCAACTACCTCATTGTGTGCTAGTATAATGATTTTTGTAATCCCTTAAACTCTGATTCTATTTTGAATTTCCCCTTAAATAGCTTCAAAGTTAGAAAAAAAACTTTTTTCCATATGTATGCAAAGTCACATACATATTATGTATCCACTGATTGCAACACATCATTTAAGCTACATCACACTTATTGTATATTGAATAAAATATTTAAACCCAAGATGGTATTGTTTTATGGCTGCAGCATTACATCAAATAGAAAATAAACAAATATTTTGTGAATTATTTTATACACATTTCCCTGTAATTGGTGTGACATATTTGGTATCTTTAGAAACCTTGGGATCGCTGCTAGAATTTAAAATAAAACTCTTTGCATGTCTTTGTGCAACATCACAACAACAAACCCAATCATTGGGAGTGGCAGGGTTGAAGAGGTTTTAATCCACATCTCATGGAATAAAAATGTGATGCACAACTGCAAGCAACTTAAAGCATCATTATACCATGGTCAGGGTGAATACTTGTTTCTGATTGGTCGGAACCTAGGGTGTGCATTCAAACTGCGTAATACACACACAAAAAACGAATCATTGACATTAACAACAACAGTCACTGCCTGGTAGAAAGCTGGTGATTCGTATGAGTTGCGGTGGTTTGTGAATCGGTAAATATGATTATTTCTGTGGTTATTTTCAGCTGTTTTTAACTGTAACATTCAAAGATATATAGTTAAACATGGTGGTCAAACCAATGTGATGCATTTTTGATATTCTAAAAGGAAGGGTCTCTTCCCTTTCCCTCCTCCCTCAGATGCTGAATCCAAAGCTGTCTTTGACCAAGTCTGCTCTTCTCAGATGGAAATCTGAAAAATCCTTCTCCACTCTTAACTGTTACCCGCCCCCTCATACACAGCAAGATTTACCCATGTTGTAGCTCCAGTACATTAGCCAAATCAACTGGTAGTATCTGAGTTGCAAGGCTGTCTGACCCATACAAAAACAGTGCAGGCAGAAAAATGTTATTTTTGGAGCATATCGCTCCTTAATTAACTCTACCTATTTTCTGTTGATGGCAAGTTGCCAGTATAAGCAAAGGCAAAGAACCAAAGTATTACCGTGCTGCATTAAAAAACCCATATCCCTTATGCAGTAGTTATTCTTCCTACTTTATCCAAAACACACTGATCCATAATTACCTGGAACAGGCGGTGTGTGTGTGTGTGTGTGTGTATACTGTTATCGTACAGTATGTACAGTACTTGGCACTGTCAGGAAGCATTAGCATCAAACTGACCAGGGAGTGAGAGGGTGAAAGAGGGAGAGAGAGTGAGAGAGAGAGAGCGCTGCAGGCGTCCAGACTGTCAGGTAATTTCAAGCAACTGATTCTACAGTTAATTACATAGAGGGAAATAGAGCTGACCATAAGTACACACAGCTAATGTGTTAATACGCTTTTAGCTAAGGTAGTCATATATGCACTATAAATGCGTTTCCATCCAATTTATTACAATTTCATTAGACGATATATGCAAGAAAAGAAAAATATTATATTAACAAAATGCCTTTAAGGCATAATGGCAGACAATAATTTGCAATCTGCATATATTTCTGTAATATCTTGCAATGTTCACAAATGAATTAAAGCTTGTGAGAAAAAGGCATTATAAAAAAAATGAAATGAGCAAAGTTGGCTGTGTTTCTTTCGGGAAAAAAAAAACATTTTACATAAAGGGATGAGTCCTCAATGAACCCCTTTTGATGAGATTACCTCTACTCCATCTCTAAGACTAATACTATGCTGTCTGCTTAGCATTTGAAGGCAGAGGTCACAGGCTGGTTACAGGGTTAGCATTAGGTTAGAAAGCTGGACGATTTGTCCCTGTCTTTCTCTGTGGGCGGCCTGTTGCATTATGGACACGTCAACAGACACTTGACAGATCTGGGAGCGAGATCCAACTGAGCAAGGGGTGAGTCCAACCCGCTGTCTTCTCGCATGAGTTCTGGTGGACACATATCCGATGTGACACACAAAGCAAGGGTTCACAAATATAGAGATACACACCCCCACACACCCAGAACCCACTCCGTATACACACACACACACACACACACACACACACACACACGCACACAGGCTGGGAGGCATAATTCCAGCTCTCCCTGCACACCGTGGAGATTTGAGCCTCAACCAAACATGTTGCCTGCACGGCGAGCAGGTGTCAGACCAGGTGAGTGCTGTGCGCTGACGGCTAGCTTCTAGCTCCCAGCTCCCAGCTGACCTCCAATCAAACCTGAGTCTCACAGAGAGGACGTGAAAATTCCCAACTAAATGGAATCAGCAAGGCTTATGTCATCAAAATGGACTCAATTATGTCTCCTGTCAACCCAGGCTTAGCCGACGTCTATCACAGACGCAAGACTGAGGCCTCGCTGCTAAACTGACAGACTTTCACGGAGACGGTTTCCCTCAGCAGAAACGCAGTGGCGGTGCTCTGCTGCCGGAGCTGCTAGTCAACACGTGTCACTCAGGTCAGAGGGTCAGCAGCATCTATAATGCTTAATGCAACATTAAAATATAAGCATATGGGAGAGAAAGACAGATAGAGAGGCCGAGAGAGAAAGAATGGCAAGAAACACAATTATGCACCATGAAGCTAGTGCATCACAGTGTTGTTTGATGCATGTTTGTGTCTGCTCATTCTCCTTTTTATCTGATTCCTTCTAGGCTAGCCAATGAGAATGAGATGGGCCAATATCCTAAAAGGATAATAACTCTTAATTTAAGAATTTACATACATCACTTGTGCACCCAAGGGCAAACAAGAGATCACATTTACACATCAGTCACTTCATCAATGCATTTCAGGTTAATTCCATTATGAGTTCTAACAAGATTGGAAGAAATCATTCTGAATGTGCATTTCTTTTCTTTCAAGGTCAGATAGGAGGTTGATTCTACTTCCGAGCCCCCTTAGTCTCCTCCCAGTGACTGTGCACAGAGACAGAAAATTAACAACACAGAGAAACAGCAACTGAAAGGTCCAGCCAGCAGCCTTCGAGGGAGCTGATCCCAATAATCTGTCTGCAGGGGAGGGGAGTTTAGAGCGCCACTGTTGATTCCCGAAGCCCCAACTAGCAAACTATACAGAATATTATATGCCATTTTTGCAAATTAATTTTAGCACTTCACAAATGGAGAGCCTTCACATTGAGACTGTAGTGCACACTGATGGTCTTGACATTCTACCTGATGTGCTAGTTGGTAGAAGAGCTTACAAAACATCCAGTGAATTAAATGTGTCACTATTCAAGTTGAATGGTTCGTAATTTGGAAATGACATTAACCTAACACAGCTCAATTGGTAGCTCAATTGACTTAAGCACTTTATAACTGGTTTGGAAATGGATATGTTGTATTAGAACTATGGCGATAATTGTCAACCACATGAAATGGCATCTGGTAACTCAAATCTGAGAGCAATGATGGCACAATTTAAAAAAGAATTTAATTATCTCTAAACCAAGATCGAGCAAAATGAACAGAGAATATTTTAAACATAAATTAGATGTGATGATTGAATAATTAAATTGCTTTGGCTCTGTTTTTTATACTGTGCCTCTATCTAATTTCTATAAGCCATCTCTTCCCTTTTATTCTGAGCAGCGGAAAACACAGATATGCTCTCTGTGCCCTTTAGCTGTGTTGCTTAAATACAGTGTCATACAGTTTAAAGAAAAAAAATAGATTAGGATACATGCATGAATAAAACTGGCATTCATGCTGCTCCATTTGGTAATTATATACTTAAGTGGGTCTACTTCTGAATTAAAGCGAAAAAGAGCTTCATGATATGCGAGTCTTTCTTTCTTTCTTTTTTTTATTGAATAAAAAATAGATCTTGTGGAAGCTTATCTACTGTTAAACTGAGAGGGAGGAAACAAAAGATAGGACTGGTGCAAAGTGCAAGCATAAAATGTTCAGCATTTTTATGAACACTTCAACTGTGATACTGCAGCAAATATACTTGGAATAATAATCATTCATGTAAATATGGCCACTGAGTTGGTTTGACTTATACATCACATACAGTCTTGTATCTTGTGTGCCATTCCTTCAGTGTAAAAATATGTGTAAATGTAAAAGAATCAGTTCTAACTCTGAAATAAACCAAATGATCTGACTTAACAAACGGCAGCTGGATCACTTGTGGTTATAAGTTGAAACAATGTAATTTTTACAGTGTGCTGTAAAATGCATGATATAATTGTCTTTCCTCAGTTGCCCCAGCACAGTAAGCGGTTGGAATTAGAAACAAAGTGTTCAGGGCGTAATGGTGATTCACTGTTAAGTGTTTCATGGAAAGCCAAATGAAGTGTGAAATGTGCTGCTCATTGAGCAAGTCAAATTAGTTTCCAATTTCATAATTTGCCCAGGTACACACAGATAACAGTTTCTAAGTTACTGCCATGCTGAGTCAACATACATTATATTGTAATTGCTTTCTGTACATGAGATGTACATTAACATGGTAAATATGGATAATGGACAGGGTGTGAGCTGAGGTCACGTCTAAGCCTCATTCATCACAGAGGAGATAATCTCAAATTAAACTTTGACAGGTATAAAAAAGGAGTTTAATCAAAGTTTGCAAATGAGTTAATTATTGTGGATTAATGAACCTGGGATGCTCTAAGCTAAAGGAGATTTTGCTTTTCCGGTATCGTATATAAAAAACCCATTAAAAGACATTGTTAATGCATTAATGAGTAAAAACATTTTGATACACTAAATTACACTAAAGAGTTTCTGAGGGCTTAAGCATATAAATAAATGTTTGTTATTGTAAGACAACTCAAATGTCAGTCACTGCGTCCTAAACATTAAATCTTAAGCTCTAAAATAGTATTAGACTGCTCTGAGCTTTGATTTAATTGAATTCCTTTGTACCATCAGTTGCTCTCTGATGTTTAATATCGAATTGCAACACAGAGCTGTCAGTCTTTTCCTTTTTTTTCTAGGATTGTTTTTTTTGTACATTTCTTCTTTATCGGATACTTATATTGTAGAGAGACAGGGAATATGTTGCAGAGAGACACGGGATGACATGCAGCAAAGGGCACGGGCTGGGAATCGAACCCGCACCGCTGTGCTGATAAGTACGTGGTACACGCTCCACACGGTGATGCACCGGGGCGCCCAGAGCTGTCAGTTTTAGAGCTAATATCATCAGCTGCAACCTATTTATGCCAATCTGTATTCTAAATAAAGCTCCTATTAGATTGCCAGTGGAAGAAACGAAGAAATGAATCGCAACACCTTGCCTCAAAGCTCCCCAGCTGAACAAGTGTGCTGCCTTCAATAGATTACCTCAGTCCAATCTGTTTCCTGTTAATCTGTGGGTATTAATGACAAACAGCAGTGAGTTTGGTATGAGGAGGAGCCCTCACACGTTTCCACTCGGTCAGCGGTGTGTGTAATGTCCAGCTGGCCGTCCAGCCATTCACTTCAGTCTGGCTCCCTGGTCGCTTCTCCTTTCTCTCCTCGCTCTTTTGCCCAATAATACTTTCCCCTCGTCCCCTTTTCTTCGCTCTCCGTCTCACCTGCCCCTTCCTCTATTCAATAATCAGCCCTCCTCCATCCCCCTCCTTGACCCCGGGCGTCCGCTCCACTCTGCTCGGGTCTGTTCTGTTGTGATTGCCAGTATCAGCGGCATGGCTCACCTCCCAGTGGCCAAGATTTACCTCATCTGATTGTCCCTAATTACACTCTCATTCCCCACCTAATCTCCACAAACATACTCCGCAGAAAATTGTTTGATGTTCGAAACCCAAAAAATGCTGCATTACTTCCACAGGATAACATCAATAATTCGACAACTGAAAAAATTGTAAAATTAAACTGTGGGGCTCCACAGTAGGCATTCAGCGATACAGTCTCACTTCATCCCGGCGTCTCCTTCCCTCCCTGGGTTACAGACAACATTGGCTCAGAGTCTGTTTTTCTACCCCATTAAAACTTTTCAAATGGCCTTCGATGATGACCTCAGTTAGCACAATTATTCAAATGAAAAGCTGTGCTGTAAATCCAACTTTTTGGCAGTGGCCCCAGGCCTCAGGTTTTAGGGCTGGCCTGTCTACAGTAGCTGAGCCAGAGATGCAGTCCCATGCGTGATTATATATTTACCATGGTAATGATGATGCACTATTTCCATCCTAATTCAGCCATGGTAGCTGTGATATTATGAACACACTATTTTATTCAGAAAGAGTTGAAATTGTGAAATAACTGGTTCTAACAACTGAAGATTACAGCATTTTTTCCCTTTTTTTCTCAGGTAGATGGTCTGTTTGGAGTTCAACTTGTAACACTATACTGAATAGTGGATGTCAACCTCAAATCATATTTTTAATATTAAAGCAGTAATTTGCAAGATCTTTTTAAAAATCAAATGAGCAAACATTTTGCTCAATTTGCCAACATAATGTCTTTTTTCCCTGGATTTTCCTGGTCTTGCACAGGTCTTTCCTGAGAAAGACCTGTGCAGGTGTCTGCAAATGTAAAAGCTTTTATGGTATAGGCTGAATCACTATTGTACTGTGTCAAATAGTCATAAAAAGTAGCAAAAGAGACATTTCTATATGTAAAATGTCACATAATGATAATAATGACATATGTTCCCTTGCTTTCGTATGACTAGCATGACTAACTATGAATTCCCCTCAGTTTTGCTATCTGTTAAA
The DNA here is from genome assembly GCA_900302535.1 of Neoniphon sammara. Taxonomy (NCBI): domain Eukaryota; kingdom Metazoa; phylum Chordata; class Actinopteri; order Holocentriformes; family Holocentridae; genus Neoniphon; species Neoniphon sammara. The sequence goes on along the minus strand of OMKZ01020468.1, from coordinate 30,406 downwards.
ACATAGCTAGAGCTGGTTTGAATTATGCCTGGCAGAGTAAACATGTTCAGCACTTTTATTTGCTATCAAGCACTTTTCCCCACTTTTTAAACTGTTTATCTCACCACCACCATCTGCTCTGTCACCAGTTATCATTACACACGCAGGGAGAAAGAGTGTCATCCTAACAGCCTCTCTGAACCCTCCCTCCGTTTCATTGCTCTCATCTCCACTCACACACACACACACACTCCTCCCCATCATCCACTTTTTGCCTCCATCGCTCTCTCCTTTGCCCTTGTGTCTCTTTCTCGCTCGCTTCTGGTGCCGTCGACGGTACAGTATGCTGTCAGCCTTGTGACAGATGTGTTTCCACTTGGGCTGACTGCAGGGTTATAACTGGCACATGGAAAGGCTCCATTCAAAAGGTCAGAGTTGAATTACAAAAGCAAAAGTGTGCTGATGTGAATATTGGCAGCACCCAGGAGCAGCTTTGACAGAGCAAAGACTTTATGGCGAGCATTTATTCTTTATGAACTGCTTTATCTCAGTGAGGCTCAATATTATGGGCTCTCATTGACCTGTGTGTGATAAAAGTTGCAAGCAAAGCTACATGAAGGGAGCTGGCCTAAAAATCTATACACTACAGGCAGTATAGGGATCCTGTATAGAAGAAAAATGCAGTCGAATGCAAAATGTGACTCACCTTCTTTATTGTCTCCTCTTCGGCATCTTTTCTCTCCTGTGCTTAATTCCAAGCTCCTTGTCCTCTGTGTGTGCACATTTCCCCCCCTGAAAATGAAAAAAGACAAAAGCCGCGGTTGAGAATTTATTACAAAATATCAACATGTTCCAGCGCTGTACTGGTAGCTTGTGTGCTGCTGCTTGTGCCATGTGCTCATGCTGTGCTGTTGCTCTCTGCACCCTTTGCAGTCTTCCTTCACTGTTGCAATTACTAGTGAAATGGTGGGGGAGGGTGGACAGGCAAATTCTCCTTTAAAAAAAATAGAAACAATAAAATAAATAAATAAATAACTTCTGATTTGAGGCAGAGTCCGAAAAAAAAAAGAAATGAAAAACTTTTCATTTTCATTGACCAGAGCGTCTGGCATGAAAACATGAGAATACTTGTGTGCATATTCAGCAAGGACCGGTTTTGTTTCACTGGAAAATCAAAGCACCAACATCTTGGTTTTGATCCCAAACACTGTCTGCTGGGAAGCAAAAGCTGGGAGAAATGGCACGAAAGGAGGGAGGGGGATATGCGCAGAATCCATTGCTGGCAAGAAAAAGGAAAAGATAAGAGGAAGAATTTCATTTTAAGCCTATTTGCGCTTCTTTAAATCTAGCGTGTTAAGTCCTTGAGGTGCTTTGAGGGAGGGTAAAACCAGTCTTTGTCTCAGGGCAATGACTCACTCTGCCTGACAATAAGCAGATCACCAGCACTCTGCTGCCATTTCTTAAAGCGTGTGGCAGCGGCCTGTCATGTTGCCGAGGATTTTGCCTCACGTGCAAAGACTTGTGTAAGAAACGTCAAGCTCTCAGTACCATCTTATATAATTATCCCTTGTAATAACCTATCAAGCCAGATTCTTTACTGTGCTTTATAGAAAATATGCTAAAGCCTTGCGAGTGAGCGTTTTTGCAGGGACTGTCTGTTTCCCGAAACCCCGTGAAGATGATAAAGGAGGGTGAGGGGGTTAGTTCAGTGTGGGGGCACGGAGCAGATGGTGGTCTGTCCAGCGCTCGCCAGGTGGGACACACACACACACACACACACACACACACACACACACGCACACACACACACAGATATATATGCAGGTCGGAGGGAGGACACTCAGAGGGAGTTTCAGGTCCTTTTCAAAAGACAAGGTGGCAGGGAAACAAAGCTGGAGAAACTTCTCGTAATGTAAAGTTAAACAACAGTTCAACAAATAGTATAAAGATAGTAATAACCTGAGAACAGTTTCACAGAAGAAAACTGACATCTGACACGAGGTGATAACCATCTTAATTTTTATGAGTACCAATATCATTCCACAAAGGTCACACTTTGGCAAAATAACTAGCAAGAGTGAAAAGTATGTCTGTAAATAAAACACTGCAGAATGACAGCAGCTTGAGGACGATGATGAGATTTCTCATCTCCTGTGTCCTCTTCTCTGTCAATCATCACACCTCTGCAGGGGGGATTTTCAATTTCACACTCTGCTGGGGCGCGTAACACACACATTACTTAAACACAGGTACAGAAACAGAGACGGGGAGGGGTGGCCTGCTCAAAATGGATCAACATGGGTATTCAAAAATGGATAAACAACCCGGGGATAAACATAAATTAATAAATAACAAACGCCAGCAGCATGGTAGTATGGCTTTCACAGAGCTGTGGCTTACCTGCAACACATTAACAATGTTGCTGCTGTGAGGCTTAAAAAAGGCAGAACCAGTGATCATTAACAAGCTGTGTCATGTGAATCCTGCTCTTCTTGTTAAAAAAGCACACTGATACAAATAAGTCTAACTGCCAGTTATTTGGTTGGGTCTTCATCATGGTACAGCTGGTGTGGACAAGTATATTTAAACCAACCCAAAGCAGCCTAAACTGTCATCAAACCCTGCAGCTAAAAATCTGTCCAGACTTGAGTCGAGCAAGTTGGTCTCAGTGTCCTGCTTCTTCCTGTAAGTCGACTGCAGCTCTCATATTCTCTGGCTGCAGTCTGAATAATTCATCAGCGTACAGGAAAAAAAAAACATAAAAAAGGAAAAAAAAGAGGTTTGTCGAAAGGGGAAATGACTGTGACCTTCTATGCAAAATAAAAGGGAGTGGGGATGGATGACCGAGAGGAGAGCGATGCACAGAGAGAGATGGGATGAAAAACGTCAGGGACGGAAATCCAAAAAAGAATGAGCGGGACAGAAAATGAAAGCTTTATAAACAAGGGAAGAATCTCCGCATTTGTTAAAAAAAAAAAAAAAAAAATGAAGCCTCCATATGCTGGGGTGTGATACAGAAACGGGTCCCTCCGTATTCATGAATCTGTTTGAACACAATCAATGGGGGTAAGCGATACATAAAAGATGAGGCTGAGTTTGACCTGTGCTCTGGGGGGAAGAGCGTGTTCTTGGAGAGGCTGGAGTGGTGGAGATGGCGATTTAGACTCTGTCAGGGTATCCTTTGAAGTTTTGGCAGATGAGGATGGGCTGTGGATCAGCCCATGGCCCTGCTGCATTAACCCCCGAAGCCCCAGCTACGCTAGCACTGAGTCAGCAGCAGCAGCAGCAGCAGCAGGCTGCCTGCCTGCCTGCCTGGCCGGCATGAAACATAATCTCTACACTGGTGAAGCACAAATTCATTATACAAAGCCATTATTCAAACTTCAGCAGTGATTATCTTTATGCTTTATTACATTTTCACGGCAGCGTGACTTTACACTGGTCAGCCGTGAGTCTGATATCGATGATTATTTTGGACAAAGAACTTATAACATCAACTTAGAAGTTAATCTGCACCATTTCTTATCACCTGCACACAGAACAAAAAAGGGACACACCAATTAAAACACACACAGGCAAGGACCTGTATCTGGAGGAAGATCGAGATTCCTGCAGATTTAAAAACAAAACACACAAATGCACATGCACAAAAATGTACAAATACAAACACAAATGGGCAGTTTGCACACTTTTGGCTGATTGTTTGAGGCGTGCAGGCACTCTGGTGATAAATAGAGGTGAGTCACGTCAGAAAGAGGATTAGAGAGGCTGTGAAAAAGCAGAGAATTATTGACGGAAAAGAGGGGGATTTAGATTTAGCTCTGCCAGTCCACAAGAGCTTCTAACCCCTCTGCTCCTCCCTTCCACACACACACACACACACACACACACATAAACTGGTGATGACTCAGTAAGACTGTCTCAGGTCACTTTGGACTGACATTGCACTAGAACTATGAGTCTAAGCTGCGGCCCGCTCTGACCTAGTCTTTCACTACGAGCACTCATCCCATCAATGTAAGCCCGGTCAGCCGTACGCTTAGCATCTCTAGAAAACACAGAGCCAGAGCCATGTAATACATAACGGATGAAACATGAAGGATGCATGGACACACTGTCAGATGTAAACTTGCAGAATCTCATCTATCCACAGAAAAACAGACTAATCCGATTCAAAACACACCCAAATCTCTGTGTGATTAAAATAATTCCAGATTTTGAATAAATCGTAGGTGATTAAACTAACCAGGATAGCAATCTGAGGCCACAATCCGAGTAATCTTTTTCCTACCGCAAGAAAATGGTCAAGAGGGTGAAAGTGAGCAGCAGAGACTTAGTCAAAAAGCATCTGGCTGTATTTCAATGAGCTGACAGACTGTACAGATCTATCTCTGGGCCTGAGGGTTAGACAGGGAATTCAGTTTTAACACCAGTGTCAAGTCAGGGGGAGGCAGGTTAAACTCTCTGCACTGCTGAAACAACGAGAACTCACAATCTGGGATGTGTCATTGTGTGTGTGTGTGTGTGTGTGTGTGTGTGGTGTGCACCTGTTTGTGCGTGTGCCATGTGTGTGTGTGTGTGTCAGTGGGTTTAGTGGAGGTA
>OMKZ01020468.1:0-25805 GCA_900302535.1 Neoniphon sammara | reverse complement strand
TGTACAGTATTTGCAATTGAAATGCAGGGTGTGATTCAGAGGTGGGGGGTTGACGGCACCCCACCTGGCAGGTTAGACTTCCAAAGGGCACACTTAATGAATTCACAGTGGTGTAATGTGAGAACCACACACTCATGACAGGTAGTCATTTAGTAGAGAGCAGATGTGCGTGCGTATGTGTGTATGTGTGTGTGTGTGTGTGTGTGTGTGTGTGTGTGTGTGTGTGCGCACGGGTGTTGCAGAGGCATAGTAGCAATACAGGTTTGAGTCAGTCTTGTAAAGAGAAAGGAGTGAGGAAAATGAGACACGCAACATCAAATTGAGCACATATAGACTCTTTGTAATGACTTTTTCTAATTAAGATGCTTTATTTGTTTCCCTGCAGAGCTGGATTAACTCTGTGATGATCTCTCCTCAGAGAAAATACCTAGAAAGAGACTTTGGTGGGGTTTCCATGCACATTTTTTGCATGAATTTTGAATTTGCGTAAAGAAAACCTTGATGGAAACACTGGAATTTTGCAAAAACTCTGCAAAGTTTTGCAAACAGTTTATTCAAAGAAACAGTGGTGTAGGAGGGATTTTGAGCACATGCTTTGGCTTCATTTAAGGACAGCAAACATGGCAGCAGACAAGACACGACATATTATGTAAACTACAGTTGTGTGATTTTCAAAGTAATTTGCATAGCACAGATGATGGAAACGAGCACAAAAGTGAATGAGCACGAAAATGTGCTTAAAATATGCACAAAACTTTGATGGAGACATAGCTTATGTGAGATGTGGAGAAAAATAGTTGAGAATAAAGTTAGATGTTAAACAAAGAAGGGAGCTGGGAACAGATAAAGGCTACATCTATACTGCAGCTGAAAGTGTGCCAGTTCTGATTTTTTTTCCATATGTGACACAGATCTGGTGCTACATGGATCCATGGTACAAAATTGGATCCCAATACATACGACCTACATGCAACTGATGGCTGAATTCTCAGTTTGTGACTTGTCAGAGTTGCTATGGAATTAAATAAATGTTACATCATTCACTTGAGACACCTGTCATGATTTTGGCACTTGGCTGAGGCAGCATCAGCCAGACACACAACATTGGAAAGAGAGTTAAATATTTTATGACGCATATTTGGTGCAAGTATAATTTCATACATATTTGGGATAAAGTCATCGCTGTCATGCATGAGCGCTTAGCAGCACCCAGTGTTAGCAAGACAAGCCTGCAAAGAGAGCAGGAAAAGGAAAGGTATAAAAAGAAATGCAATGTCCTCTGTTATTGTAACTCTTTGCATGCTTGTCTTTTCGACATTGCTGTCACTTGATGCTGGTATCACATATGGCTTACATCCTAGAATAGATATGAACAGTCATCATAACAATGAGATATGAGCAGCAACTTGGAACTGAGCATGAAAGCCTGCCGTGTGAACGTCGCCAAAAGAGTAAGGGAGACATATGGCGTGTTGTGTCTGACTGGGTGAATGTTACTGAGCCTGAAAATGGAAATTGAATATCAATGTGATATCTGTGTAACAATTCCTCCATACAGTAGCCCAGCTAGAAAATCCCATCTGTAGTGAGACAGAGAAGGTAAAGGAGGTGGGGCAGGGGCATCTGGAGACTGAGGGCATGGAGGAGAGAGAGAGAGAGAGAGAGAATACGCCTATGTGGAGTCGCAGGAAGAATAATCAGGTCCAATCATGTCCTTTTTATACAGTGAGAAGGTGACGCATGCTGCATGCATACACACAGTGCACACACATACTCACTGATGCATGATGGGTTAGGTTTAATCACATAGTGAAAGTTCAGGACAAGGTATGAAACGTGTTCCTGTAGGATTATTTCCCAGCTGATTGGTACTATTGTGCGGCTCTGCTCATTTCCATACGCTTCCCTCCAAACCTGAAGCCCAAGACACCAGCGATGCACCGATAGATAAAGCAATCCACTGAAATGATGTACCAATTCCACAGAACATACATTTTTTCTAATAAATCTAATTCTAAACGGCAGTTTCAACTCAAGGCCTGGGCTTTGGGAGTCAGAGGCACGGGTTATAAAGTTAATTGACAGCCTTGTCACAGCTCCAGTCCCCTTCCACTTCTATATCTCCCTCTCCATTCATAACTGCCTCTCCTCCTCTTATCTCCTCTACTGCTCCCTTTCCAAGTATATTGCTCCTCCAACCTTATTTTTGATCTTTCCTGCACTCTCCCACTCTTTTGTTCTTTCCCATGCATAATCTGTCTAGTTTCCTGCCTTCACTTCCCCCCTCCCCCCGAGACTATCTCTCTCTCCATCTTCCTCTTTCCGCTTCTCTCACTCCATCGCTCTCCACTGCTGTTTCAAAATAACAGCAGTGATCTATCACAAGATTTTCTGTAACTAGAGGGCAATTCTCTAGACCTGGCAGTGCATCGGCCTTTGCTATACTGTACCCAGACCTTGTTGTAATAATGACACCGATAAATCTGATTAACACAGTGGCTGGCTTCAGCAGCAGCAGCAGCAGCAGCAGCAATAGCACAAGCAGGAATAGTCTCTTGTAACAGACAAGGCCAATAGTATTCATGCAAATTCAAAAGTTTGCCATGTGCTTTGAATGACTGGCAGTGAGTGAGAGGAAGAATGCATGCAAATACTGGTTCAAGAAAAGGGGTGTGCTCGCTGATTAAGTGGAAACACAAGCTCGGGACTCCAATCAAGACCAATCAATGCGAACTAATCCAGTGCCAATTAGGAAACCGTGGTTCAACGCCCAGGACCTAATTAAATTTCTTTCTTGGTTCTTGCTGTGAAACGATTGATTGAAAGTCCTGGAGGACAGCCACATGAATGAGAGAATGCAGTTATGAGAGTTTTTTCTTCTTCTTAAAAAAGACACAGCTCTTGGCATTCAGGACTATATTGATTGTTTGGTCCGACTTAACTTAGAGTGCTTCAATGTATCGGCCCAAGTCCAATGCTCTACATTACTTTGAAAATGAGCGAGATGGTGACAGTGTTGATGATACATTCTCTTCACCCTGATTAGTCTCTTCCTTTGTCGCCCGCTGTCTGTCTCTCTGTCACAGCCTCCCTTTCCGCCCCACTCTCATTTTCAAGATTGTAGTGCTGCATATTACGACATATATTCATATGCATACAAATGAAAGTGCACGTGTGCATGCAGAAACCTGCTCTCTCTCTTTGTTGCACAGACCCACACACAAACAGCGCATCATCAGTATATGTTGTTTAGTGTTATTTTGTCATGAGCGTTGTAATTCTATTTCTTGGTGTACCCACTTTATCAACCTGCCTTGTTTACTTCTGCTCAGGGTTAGGGTTGACTTGTGACAGCCTCCAGAGAAATGGTGTGAACTGTGAGTTATAAGTGTACAGGGAGATAGCAGTAACCATAGTGGAGTGTTCCCAGTTGATAAAAAAGTGGGAGGTGTGCAACTTGCCATATGACTGACTTGCATTCTGGTCTATTGAGGCTATATATTGGTGGAGAAATTGCTATCTACAAAGGATTTCAACCTGTTTGCAGGGTCTGAAGCTAACTGTTTGTTGGACCAGCCACTGTGTCTGGTGGAGGAAAAAAATGTACCAGACCAAAGACGTTTTACCAGACAATATTCTTCCGCACAGTATGAAAATGAAAATTTGCACAACTACGTGGGCATAATTTGCAAAACATTTTTTCATCTCCACAGTATGTCAGCACACCATTTTGCCACAGAGATGTATAAATCAACGTTAGAATATCTGCTTGATTCTGCTCTAGCAGCCATTTCGACTTGTGACGAAAGCAGACAGCAGAGGCGTCCAATCAGAGCAGCCTGATGAATGAACATGATGAACATGAGAATTTGTGGGAATTGAAGTATTGTATTCTGTGATTGCTGTAACCATGTGAACTTATATGTATACTCTGAGCTGTTACTTTTTGCACACCTTGATTCCAACACAATATGTCTGCTAAACTGGTTCTGTTTACCTGACACTGACATAATCTACCCACATTTGGCTGGTGATTGGGTGCTAGTTTCAGACCCTGTGAATGATTGCTAAACATGCAAAATGATGGGTCTAGAAATAGGCCCTTTTTCTGAAGGAATGAAACCAAAGCTTTATGTTTAATGTTGATGTGAGACTATTTTCTCCCTAAAGTATATTATAGCTTCTATACCGTATGTTGCCAATATCTTGTTGTGACTCGTTTGGCTAGTTTTTTTTTTTGTAGGAATAAAAATAAAAAATAAAAAAATGCATTGCCAAACAACAAAATGGACCCAGAGATGCATGATACACAGCCAATAGCTGTTTTTAACAGTGCATTAGTATTTTAGGGTGGATTTTTCCTTTAAGCTCCAAACTCATCATTTGAGTGCTGATTTGAAAAATACTAAATCCTCTGAAAGCATGAGGCTGTTTGCATAACTGTTCCTTGACAAGCATACTTCACTGATATTTTCTTTACCAAGAATGTTCTTACAAAGTTATGTATTATTCAAGATTTCTGCGGTTTGATAAAATGAACACTAAAATGTATATACAGAGTAAAGCGCTCGTTCCTGGCTGGCAAAGAGAAACAGAATGGCAAAAAGGACTCATACAACACTGCACATTGCCACAAATCTACCCATCTGAAGGAGGCAGATATCCCATTACCGAGCCAGTGAGAGTGCTAAGCCCTATCTATGGTACAGGGCAGCAGGCAGAACCTATCATAGCACACACTGTTAAACTCTCACATGGGCTAGAGAGAGCAAGAGAGAGTGTGAGCACATCTCAAATCATCCACAGCAAGTGGGGGCTGAATGAACATCTAGACTGCTACTTGGATGTGATAGTGAGTTCGGTTTGAGAGAGTCACTCTCATCTTACATGTGAGAAGAGTAACACCAAGACAGGAACAAACAGGTCAGGGAAAAGGGAATACAGAGAGGAGACTGCAGACAGAATGAGGGCTGTGTAAAATTCAGAAGACGTCTCAACAAACCTGAACAGTGAATCATAATATAGATGACGGAGGAGCATCATCAAAAACAGATATCTCCCATTGTGTTCGTTTCTATAAACCCTGTCTTTTCAAGATAATATCAATCAAAAAACTGTATTAGGCTGATGCAAAGGCAGTATTGGCTTTTGTGACAAAACTTTGGATTTTGTATTCAGAAAGTATATCAACTAAAGCTTTATATACAGCAATCAGTTTTTTGAGGAATGACATTGATCTGTTTTTGCAAATAAACTGTCTAGAATAAAGGGATAACACAATGGTTTTCAATGTGGAGTACACAAAACACAAGTAGGCACCTCTGGACTAAAACACATACAATATACTTGCAACCTTTTACAACCAGGTTTAAATCTGGCTCAACTATTCAGAGGCATGTTATCATATTTTCCTGTCACTGACTGCTGTATACTGTCTAATGAAGCAGAGATGACAAAAAAATAATAATAATAAATAAAAACAAATAAATAAATAGTACACTGCCCTGGTGCTGCACTCTCATTGTTTCTCATAGTTCCACTGGTTATGCAGCCTATCTTTCCCACAGGATCTCATCACACAGAATTAACCTTTACAAGAGAAACATATTTGAATCTGCTGCCATAAAAGCAATATAGCAGCGCAATAAAACTGACACAAGCAGTCAATTTTAAATAGCTGTTAGCATAAATACACTGGCATTATAAACACAGGCCCCAGCAGCTGACTCCAATAATATCTTTACATACTGCCTGGCTGTCAGCAAGACAAAGATTAAATGTAAAAGGCAATTTGAACAACCAAGAGGGTAGTGACAATAAATTATATTTTTTATGTTTTTTGACTCTTGGTTTTGTTTATTGACAATTATTTACAATGATGCCTAAATCAACCAGAAAAAATAAGATCACAGTGAATTATTATAGCATCTCATGAGGAGAGGATGTAGTGTACCATTTCATCTCACCTATAACTTCTATAACAAAGACATACACTCTGGTAACAAACTGACTGACCAACCATGTAATGCATGTTCTATGATATAAAAGAGCAATGCACTCAAGTACATGAACTATAGTGGAAAGAGTAATAGAAACTAGGAATAAATACAGTGGCTGCATGAACAGGCATTCAATAAATTTCAGTGCCATAGGAATGGATCGGTCCAGTTGGGTTTTGTGCTATTCAGGATTTTGAAAATAAAACCTGAAAAATATGAAAATCTGAAAGATATGGAAATAAAAGAGGAAAAGAAAATGAAAATGGAGGAATTACATTGGCAGGCATCATTAGATAGATAGATAGATAGATAGATAGATAGATAGAATGTGCTGTCTGTAGAGAAAGTGACTAGCTGTCAGCTGCCTTTCACAAAGAAGCTGCATGATACCAAGGCAAACAAAAGGGCAGAGCGGATTACCACTGACTTTGTATGCCCAGGAAACCCCCTGCTGCCAAGACCTTTCTCTGGAAGACAGTACCAATCCATCATTACCAAGATGTGCAGCATCCGTCCAAGAACCGCCTCAGCTCTCCTCTTATTCAGCATGGGAAGGATGTTACTGGTATAAAAATCATTTTTAAGGACAGGTTAGGTATTTTTCAACCCAGTACCTAGGCCAAATCAGAAACAACGAATTCTCTTTTCTTTGCTGTTATCTGTGAAGGGATACTCAGAGTTTCTTCTTCTTGTGAGCATTCGTTTATTCCAAATTATAGCATCTGAGTTCAAGTGAATGCAGCATTAGCCGAGTTGGCAGCAGAACAGTGTGGACATATAAAAGGAAATGTATTATTGTCAATGCTAAATAAAACCTGTAAGAAAACAGTTTGTAACCATTTTTGGATGGGCAATTTCAAGATGTATTTGTTGTGAGTTTCCTGTTTTCAAAAAGGACATTTATAGTGTTTTTTTTTAGGCAAAGAAACAAGTGCCCTGTTGGATTATGTTGAAGGCTGGCAAGAATTGCTACAGCAGAGGGGGAAGTTTCTGGTCACTAAAGCTAGCAGGGAGGTTGTATGATGTATGGTTATAAATGATGGGTATCAACATTTTAATATGGCCTGGGTTGAACAATACTGAACCTGTTGTGTGAGTAAAAGTAAAAAGTACTACAGTATAAAAGCTACTGAGCTGCTTTAAAAACATTGTTACAAACCTTTTCCATGCAACGTATAAAGGACGAGCAGAAAGAGTTCAAGGTGATATTCCTTGCAGAAGGCTATGTTGAATGCTCTAAAATTCAAACAGTGAAAGTTATACCTGATAAAAATAGAAACTGAAAATGCCCATTCCCATTATTCACTAATATGTCCATTAATATACAGTAATACATCAATGAATATTACAGACTAACATTTCATCTTCTACCAGCTATCAAACCTGCTAACAAGGCTGTTGAAGAAGCTAGACAACATCGAGGCATCTGTGTGGTGTTGGTTCATTTGACTAAAGTTCTCAGGATGAATTCAACATGAGACCTTTAGCACATGACATCACATCAAATGCAAACCAATTCTGTACCTGGATTGATAGCCTGTTGCCCAGTGTTAATCACCTGCTATCAGAGATAAGCTTAATCATTTAATGTTAAAGTTAATTAACTTATCATTACTTCCACCTGCTTTCACAGGTTTGATCCAGATGGAATTTATAATTGGCCAGTTTCTAATGCAATGCTGGCTTATAGCACATTTTGTACTCTACAATGGATGTGATTTTAAATACATCAAAGTACAATACTTTCATCAAAACAGGTGTAATTAAATAAATGTAATGAGTGACTTCAAAAATAACCTACTATACAATACATACAATACAAGCTATTCAGTCGCAACACTGAAAAAATATAGCTCATTACTACTCCTGCCTACGACTTAACTCCCAGTCTCTGTACTCCTTCTCACTTCCCCCTACTGTATAGAATTGATTTTTCTTGCTACTGTAAATGTTCAGTCCATTATAATTCTCATAAAGACAGGAATAAGAGTGGGTAGTACATGTGGTGTGGCAAAGTGAAATATAAAGATTGAGCAATATCTTTGGCTCGGAGCAGTGTGAAGTCAGTCTTTGGATGTGGTTCGAGGTTGTGCTGAAACATTCCCACTGGACTGTGTTTGATTTTATTAGAGAATAATAAGGGTGTGATATTGATTTGACTTATGAGATTAGGGAGGTAGAGGGATGTGAAAAGTGAGAAAGCTGAGGTGGAGAGGTGCATAGCTGGTGATAAACCCTAACAATGATTGGATAACTGAATGTCTGAACATGACCAGTGTTCCTACCTGGGAAGAAAAAGTTTTGGAGAATTATAAATTGAATTGCACACCACTTTAAACTGAGTAGATTAATAGAATATGAGAATCTTATGAAGGTTAATTAGAGCCAAAAGTATTTTAGGCTCACAGAAAAATGTTCATTGTTTTTGAGTTCTTTTGAATTGCAATTTTTAAACGTGAAATAAAAGGCCCTGTGTGAATGAAAAGATTTAATTAAGCACAATTCAAATATTTGACCAAATAATAAAAAAAAAAACATCAATCAACTACATCACATTTTCCACATACCAGAAAAGACATGATATTTTCTGAATTTCTGGAAAAATAGAGGGAATTTCTGAAAGTTTTGAATGCAGCCTTGATGCGAGAAGGTGAAATAAGCACACAAACAAACTCAATTACATTTGTGAGAAGGCTGTGCGTATGAGTTTCAACCTTTTTTGACATGGCATTAAACTGACAAATAGAGATGTACTGATTAGCATATTAATTGACAATCCAATCAGGGATTTAATTGTGGTTGCTAGAATTTTTTCACACATTCAAACATTTGAATTTTGTTTGATCATCTTTTATACACGTTCACATTTATTAATGCAAATTTATTTCACACATCTCAAAATGATAATTCAAAAGTTTACTTCACAAAACATTTGTGAATTTTTTTTATGAGTTTAATATACTTTGCCTTCATAGAATCTGTCCTCCCAAACTTTTGTCATAAACTCTAATTATTATGCAGCATTGTTTGCACAATTATGTTCTACTCATAAAGCCCTTACAGTAGCTCGCTGTAGCCTCAGGGATGATGCCCATGCACCATAATGCTCATAACTCAGTTTCTGCATTTCATTCTACTGAGAATAACAACCTAATGCTACACTGGTTCAATGCACCGCTGGACACTCGCCATCCCTCTCACAGCTGTAACTGTACTGTACACCATACTCGCCTGAAGGCACAAAGCTGAGTGAATACAGAATGTGTATTTGTTGAGTGATACATACTGCCTGAGCCTGTGCTACCTATCTCATTTCTTCCACTGTCCCTTTGCACTGGAAGGCAAAGAAATTATTCAGTTTTCATGGTTTTCCAATATACTGTGGTGAAGAATAATGTTCTTGATGATAATTTGCAAATAAATATTTATTTATAAGGGGCTTATGGAATGAATTTGAAGAAATGAAGCCCCTATAGACAGGACAGTCATCATACTGTACTGGATCCCGATGCCAGCTCGTCCAAAGCCTGGTTCATGCTTCCTGTGGACACGGACGCGAACCAGGCCTCACAGCCAAGGCGGGGCCACGTGGCCTGGCGAGTTGGCCGGCGAGGGAGCGGGTAGCAAGTGTGGCCATGCAGCAGCTGAAACCTGAAACAACTCGGATGGCAGCCACAGTGACGCACATGCACCTCCTGCCGCAATTGGCTGAGCAGAGAGGCAGGAAGAAGGATATTCCCGCACTGCCTCTTTGTCTTCCTGTTTGGAGGGATTGGATAGTGGTTTTGTCCAACACCACCAAAACGCCTGGCGCTTTGAGATTTGTGGTCATCATGACAGCGCGAGAAGCATTAATCCACAAAACTCTAGAGGGGCGTGTGTGTCCGTGTCTGTGGGAAGCATGAACCAAGCTTAATTCAAATGATCTAAACCTTCTGAGCGGGCGCTTTAGAGAGAAATGTAAACTTTTCACATTTTCCAAATTGGCCTGATTGGAAGGACTTTAGTAATTGTTAAGAAACATGGGCCAATTAAGACCAGTCCAGCTGTGATGCAGACCCGAGTTTGAAACCAATGCCACAAAATTCCTGTATATTTCATGCACTTGCATTTATGATTCTGAATGATTCTTCCTCAAAGTGTGACTTCAGAGGATGTGGGAAGGTTTTTAACATACTCTTAGACGCATGGCTGCAGTGCCTCACAAGGCTAAAACCTCACTCTTTGAACTCGTCAGTACCTTTCTCTGTGTTTCCATAAGAGTTACTGGACAGTCACTTGCATCCAATAACCTAATTAAATAAATGAATGATGACGTGAATACAGACAAGGGCAAATAAACTGTATAAACATTCATTTGCATGTGCAGGCAAAAACACATACACTGACCCACAGACATAACACCCACCCTTCCATCTGGCTCGCACTAGCTAGCTATCGGAGGTGGTCCCTTAAGGAGCATATAAAGCCATTAAGTCAATGTGTACACACTATATGGTATCTCCCATTAACTTGTTACCTAGTGCGTAATCGTTCACAGCAGTCTGTGGGGTATCCGATTAATGCAGCGTGGGATCCCAGCATGCTTACATAAGAAGGGGGCCTACAGTAGAAAAAGACAACTCAACAGATCGAGTGATACATGAGCCTCTTAAAGAGATGGTTCTGGTTTTAGAGGTCTATGCGAAATTTGCCTCTGTGATATTTAGGCACTATCTAAACAAGTGTTTTCTTGATTGACTCAAAGCCCTCAGTTCAAAATAAATCAGGCAGACATCAAAAAAACTCATCTCCTTAGTTTTACATCAATCTCTCTGGAGTCATGAGCTGCTTAAGCACCAGCATATTAGTGCACACACACATGTAGGTGTGTGATGTGACCGCAGAGCAGGATTTGCAAACATTACATTATAAACCATATGTATGTTTAGCAGTACAGATCTGTGCAAGCACTCGCTAGGTTTCCATGAAGCTGGTTTTATTATTTCAAGAAGTGTGTCTCCTCTGCGCTGTCCTACATCCTGGTGAGAAACATTCCTTGATCTCTACCTCAGCTAATCTGAAGTGAAGCTAGTTGGGCTATCAGTGGGGAATTTAAGGGGATTACACATGCTGAACAAAATAAGGCTTAGACGGCATACTACACAACCTGGCGTATCAAGGCTGATTGGACTCCGACTGCATGTGCATGTACAGGCACACGAGGATGCACAAACACAAACAAACCTATTTTATATGCACAAATACACACATACACACATCACACCCTAAAAAAATGAAAAGAGTGTGGCGTGACTTTGTCCTTCTGTCTGTCAAATGTGATAAATCAGTTGATATTTCAGACTCTACCTGTCTGATTTTCATTAAACTTAGAGGGATGATGCATCTTCCAGTGCACAAATTAACTTGATGCAGATGCTAGACACTACTATGATTCTGGTAAAACTTGGGAGGGATGACACATTTTGGCACTCTGGCATTTAAAATATTACACAGACTGAACTGAAAATTTGCCCAATTTTCAAACTTTGAAAGGCCTTCAGTGCTTCACCACCGGTACGATTTGGATGAAACTTGGGAGGATGATGCTTGTAGATACTGACTGGCCCAAGGGATACCTGGAACAACAATGTGGCCCTGGGTCAGACTTGAATATTGATGACTAACTAGGACTCAGACTCCTGCAATGAAGACTTGAACTTGGGACTCAATTGCCTTGGACAAAGTTTGGTGACTCAGAAACAACAATGTTCTTTATTTCACACCAAGTGCAAGGCATCTGTATGCTGTCATTCACACATTGCTCTCAGTTACAGTTTTCTCTGGATTATCCTTGTAGCACCAGGGCCAGACTCTTCTGTTTCCTCTCACCAGGAATAAGTATAGGTCGTCATTGTGTCGAGAAAAAAATGTCAGTGCTTCAGTTTTTCAATAACTTTTGCTAGGCCACATAAATAGAATTTCTGAGTGTGTCCATGAAGTAGGTTGGACAAAAGGAGGTAGAAGCTAGGCTCAACACGGCATGCAAACAAGTGTTACAACAGCAATGAATGCCAAACTATCATATGCGTGTAGAAATATTTGTGCACGCATGCCCAGCTGTGCCAGAGAAGCCAGAGAAGCAGATAAGATGAGGCGAGTGCAGGTTATAGTTGGCAGCGAGCACAGTGGTTACATCATAGGCCAAGACCTATGTGTCATCACCTGGGGAGATTCTGGTGACTGGGAGCCAGCAGCCAGAAGCGGCGCACTGACAGTCATGCCAAAGCTTACTCCACCCCCTACTACTGCCTAGCGTAAGAGCATGTCGATCTAAATCAAGCACAAAACACGCCAGTACGCCCACTCATATGCATCCTGCACTGTAAATACACAGAGACACACAGCCGCACAAACACACGCGTACGGGGTTACACACTGACATAAACACTGAGCACACGAACACACACAAATAAAGAATGTATTGCAATGTCACACGTACTATCCTTCAGCGATTCATGTTTTCACACATCTCAAGTCAAAACGGTCTAAACGAGAGGACAAGTGCAGGATTTGAGTGTTTGTTCACTGAATGGCTGCAGTCCTCTCTGGAGTGATCCTGATGCAAAACCACGAAGGACAGAGAAAGAGAGAGAGAGAGCGATAAAGAGAGAGAGAGAGAAAAAAAAAAGATTTGTGAGATGCAGTGTAAGATGGAGGTCCTCCTCTGCTCCAAGTCAAACAAAAGGATGAACACTATGGCGCTGAGGTGAATGATGACAAAAGAAAGCATGGCTAGAGGCAATTCTCTAGTCATATGTGTTCTAGGAGTCAATTCTCTCGCTTCACACTTTGGAAAATAGTATTCATGATTGAAATGACCTCACCGCGTGCTCTTCTGTGAACCTCGGTGCCTATTCATCTCAGAGCCTGAGGATGTCACGTAGCAGTGATGATTTTACCACGAGACGAGAGGACTTAGACACATAGCTAAATCCCCTATACCGTTCCCTACATCCCTTATTACCCTCACTAATTGTAAAGGGACGTGGAGCAGGCTTCTCCTTTAAATTACTGATGCAGCATTTTAAAATTAGTTTTCGGATGCACTGATGGTTGGTTGATATTTACGTATGTATTTATTTAGGCTAACTGAAATTATGTACTGTATTGTTTTTAATTGATTGTGTACTTCCGTCATGTGGACCTGTAACCTAAATGAAAGCAAAATGGTTTTGGTGCCACTAATTGTAAAACATCCACCCTCTGCCCATACACAGCAGTCTGTTAATCATTCTTATTGGCGTTTGCTTTGGGGCAATCAGTGCATGTTGACACATCAGTAGCGTGTGGTCCAGTTTGTATTGGACTTCTGTATAAATCAATAGACACATATTGATTGTTAGCTATCCTATTATACTAGCTATATTGCTGCAGGCACCGTTTTCACACGTCACTGTAAAGAAAGTCATATACAGCTCGATAGCTTTTTGATGATCACGTGTGTTATAGCTTCATGGCACGCAACATGTCTCAATACTTTGTAAATAGTGTGTACGGGTTAAATACATGAGGATCCTAATTTGCTGTAAACACTTGTAGTGCACTGCTATCATAATTAATGCTTGGCAGTGAGCAAAACCTTAATGAGACATCTAAATGCCTGGTGTAAATTTCAAAAGGATTTGTTCCAAGAATTTATTCTGTGGCTTCCAACCAAATCGATGGTAGCTGGATAATACATGGCATTATATAAGCAGGCAATTACACACTCAAACACACAATCTGCGGTATTACTAACCTGGGTGTTTTTTTTTATTAGGTCAAACTGTATAGTGAAGTTGCCTTACCTTGTCTGACACCTGGAAACTTGTCAGATTCCCAAAGTAATGCTGTAATGTTATCTAACAAAGCCAGAAGAACCTAAAACACTTGATTGCTGAGTTTAGGCTGAGAGGAAATCTTCCATTCATCACAGCTAGGTATAAACCTGACAAGGCAATTACACCGTTTACCAACTCCAACCTCAGGGATACAGCAATACTGCTTCACAACATCAGCTGTAATAAAAATGAATTTTCTTTCTGTTTTCTAGCTCGTTATTTCACATATTCTTCATCAGTCTGTTACTGAGGTGAGAATCTAATTTAAGATGTTTTTTTTCTCAGATTGCCTGATTACTTCAGCCAATAACACATGATCAACGGCTTAACAGTGCCCATGGACTAGTACCAGGATGTTTTAAGTGTTTAAATATGCATTTCCAAGGTCTGCACAAATTTAAAGCAATACCACAGTTTGCCCATTATAACCTCTGCATAAAGCATACAATGCCATTGCATGCTTTATGCAGGAACATGTGTGTGTTAGGTGAACTCCACCCTACCCCACCCTGCCCCTCTCATCCCATATACCTCCCCTCCCACACAACAAAATCATTATGACAGCGGCTGCTCATCCCGCTGGCTGCCTCCTCGTCAGCGCTGGCCCAGATTCCACCAGATTATACAAATGACATCACCAAGTGTGTCTGTCCATGTGTGTGTGTGTGTGTGTGTGTGTGTGTGTGTATTTGTGTCTGTCACAACACAAATACATTCATTTGTGGGTACGCACACATTTCGAAGCCAACAAGATGTGCTCATATAATATACATCATAAACTCAGAACATATAAAATGTCCCTCGAACACAGAATACCTTAGAAACTACAGTTCTGCCGGTAGACTTGCGCTACAGTAAACAATTGCACGGTGGCTTCAGAGACACAGCCTGCATGCCTGTCAACACAGGAAGTACATCTGCTCCTCTGCAGGCCACTCAACTTCAACAGCAATGTACGCTCACCAGCATCTCCAGTGGAAAGACTCTCAACAGGAAGAGAGCATCCAGGCACTGCTTTGACATGCAAAGGATAACCCTATGTCAGGAGTAAAAGTGAGGTATGGCGACTTTTAAATATAACACCCCCTCCTAATGTGCCTATTGCAATACTGTACATGAGATTTGTGTCATGGAGAAAACTCATTCAATCAACTTAAATTAGAGCTGGTCAAAATGAACAAAACCAAACATTATGATATCTTTGAATATCTGATAATATTTTAAGGACTATTGGTGATAAAGATATTTACACAAAAGAGATATTTGATAATCAGTCATTAGTAATGTGGATATGATGACCAAGCAGGAAGAAGCAAATGACAGAACAGCTAGAACAATCTAATAAGTTCAGAAAATTGCATCCCTAGGCTGTAATGCAGCCTTTTAAACCAGGAAAAGACAACACAAAAAAAACAAAAAATAAAAAAAATAGTAATAAATAGTATATTGTATTGTAGCAAATATTAATAATACTTTCATGGTTGCTTCAGTAAAAAAAATGCTCATGTACAACAAAAGGTGTTTTTAATGAGAGCTTAATTGAATGATTTTGGCATAAAATGTGTACTTTCTTACATATGTTTTTCATATTCCAATACAGGTACAAATTATCATAATGTGAATGATGCTGGTCAGTGCAAAGCTAATTAACATTCATGCGAGTTTGACTGGCTTACCACAGGGGGTGGGTGTAGCAGGACATAACTACAGTATGTGGAATATGATGAAGTGGATAGGAAGCAGGGCCCCGCTATGATGAATTGAATCTGGAGGCAACCCATTTGGCTATTGCATTATTTAAAAAATAGCCATAGGGGACTGCTCTAAAATTGTACCTTACGCATTATGAGAGAGTCAGAGAGGCCTCTGTATGTGGCATACATACGCTAAGATTTTGGCCAAATTCCTCCGTTAAAATGGATGATAATTACAACCAATAAAAACCATGAGAAAAGTCTTGGTTGGCAAGGTGGCATCAAAGAGATCTTTTCTCACTCAGCTCATTGGAGCCTGAGAAAATGCCCTGGCTTGTCACAGCTATCCAAAGCTATTGGCTAGTGATGACCCTGACTAAGCCATTTTCTGCTGCCTGTGCACCCGTCTCTCTCTATGCCAGCACCGCCAAGGAGATTTGGGTGTCCTCACAGATGCCAGTATTTCATGCTTTCGACACGCAGGCTTTCACTGTCTGTCTGCCCGGCAGTGTGGAAAGCATTTGGAAACTGAGAAAAAAAAAAAAAAAGCATCCTCTTCTCAACAACTTGCTAATTATGCCACAAAGGCATGCTTGCCATCCATAATGCATTTGATACATCTCATTCCAAATGGGACAATGCCATTAATTGATTTGCTTTCTGATCTCAAATTAATGGTTAAATAGGTGCCTGCTTGCATTTTCCACTCATTCTTCTACTTGATGTGGCAAATAGAAAAATGAGCCAAGAATGTGTGAGAAAGAGACCCAAACTTTCAAAAGTATAATCCCGGCCAAATCGTCTTATGCAGACTATTAATTTCAGTGAAATGCATGTCTGAAAGCAAACGGGGAAGTGAGTGAGATGGAAATGAATATGCAGTGACGGTGGAGATGAAGCAATGATTCACTTTCCACTCTCTGAGCACAGGTTCTTTGTTGGTTCCCACAGATTCAAACTCATCATAATAACTCATTTAAAGAGCATTGCTCTTACCCCAGTGTTAGCACCAGAACCTTTTAACAATCACAGGTATTGTCTGGTCATTTAAATGGCACAGGTGGCACAGTGCCTTGTCTCAGGCTGGCATGTTTCTGGACCAAAAATCTAACAAAACAACTCCCATCTGACCCTACAGATCGCTACTTATTTTTTTTTTCTTTTTTGAATATATTGATTACTGCTGTGGACCTTGAAGCCATAAGGCTGCAAAAAGTGAATTCTATGTATCAAATGAATGCTTTAGATGAGATCTATATCTTACCATAGGCTTTTTCTGAGATCAAACTAAGACCAAAACTGAACTGAGCTACACACAACATCAAAAATCTTATTAGACATTCAAGGCAAAATGTGTAACTATTTTGCCACAGCCATTTCGCAGTTTCTGTGTTGTTACGTACAAGGATGATCAAAGTATATGCGAAAGGGCAAGGAAAAATGTGTTTATTCACAATATGGGACCTTTAAGTTAATTAAGATCTACTTGCACCTTTCTCAAGCACTGCAAGCCCCAGATAAATTAAATAAAAAAGTCACACACAAACAAAAAAAGAAAAACTGGTTCTATTCTACAGGTATTCTACTCTGTGTCAGTGTTTGCTACAAATACCCGCTGTAAACTCATGAGGTGCCAAAGGCTGCTAGTATGGAAATGAAATGATAAGAGAACAGGTTCTGCTAAATTAAGCAGAGTTCCTCCTGCAGTCTGCGATCTTGTGTTTGCTCAGCCTGTCAGAGCCAGTTGTTTCTCAGATCTCTGCTGCATCCGCACATTCATTAAACTATAAATGTACATACACTTTCGACCTTGTTCTGTGTGTTTGTGCGTGTGTGTGAGTGTGTGTTTGGACAGACAGAGTGGAGAGGCACAAAATTGATAAATGACTGTCAATACGCATAGAGCTAGAGACGCTGTCCGTGGTGCTGAAGTCATTCCTCCAAACAGCACAAACTTGCATGTCAACCGGGGACATTCATTCATTTTCTGTCCCTCTATCTCTCTTTTTCTCTCTGCGCCTCTACTCCCCCGTCTCTCTCACACACATATGCACACACAGACACCATCACGTAATTTAAGCCCTCCCAAAAAAACTGTTTGATCTTTCAGCAAATCTGCTCTTCTGAATTCAAATCCAAAACCACATTTATCATGTATATCTAGATTATCTTTACTAAAAATTGCATTTCTCTGAAAGGGTTCAGCAGAAGTTAAGGCGAGAATATGGGCATTAATGGTGACCTGAAAAAAAAAAGTGGTGACCTGCAACAGGAAGAGCAGCTAGCTAATTCCACAGCAGCCCCATCACTCAGATCACAGAGCCAGACTGATGCCTGACCTCCAGCTGTCTGTCCATTTTGTGCTCAATTAGCAACTAACTCTCCCTCCCGCTTTCCCTCCCTTGCTTTCTCTCACACATGAGCAAAGATCTCACTGCTTATGACCTTTCCCTTCCCCACTAATGAAATTACTAATAAATCTAGACACCAAATTTCCCCATCACACAATGAGAGTGAGGGTGGAGGGGGGGGTCAAGAGAACAGAAGAGCCATAATCAAGGCGACATGGATGGAAAAGTCTGCTGATTCACTCCCCTGCTGTCCTCTCTGCAGATGAAAAATTGGGAGAAGAACAATATTCACTATCACTCAGTTGCCTGGGTGATCGGTGCTTGTAAAGAGTCACTAGAGACATTTGAAAAAGCACTTCCAGCGAAAGAAGGGGTTCTTCACTTTAAGGTTACACTGGAAAGACAACACAGGGGATGACTGATTGCTGGCTGCCAAGGGCATTTAGTGAAAAACAAGGCGTAAGATTGAATCAAATTACCATTCAAAATCCTTGGAATATATTTATGTGACTGACTTAAAGGAGAATAGCTGTGTCATTTAGAGTTATAGCCCATTTACTTCTGTCTGCGTCGAGTTGATATTTCCCTTAGTCATTTTACAATCCACGTCATGATTTAATTTTTTTTAATATTTACTCATTTTTGTCATTTAAACTTGATGGTATCAAGCCTAACTTGAAATTAAACTCCCGGCTAACAAAGAAGCCCCATATAAGAAGACACACATGTGACAATTTATAAGGTGACATGTTTTTGAGTGATTATTTCCTGGTGGTAATTTCCATTTCTCCCTGTGCAGGTGATTGACATTAAACAGAGCACAATATAATGCAAGTGCTGATATGAAAACGCCTAACTCAGGAAAAATTAAGGCCTTGTGTTTACTGTGATGGATTATCTAGCTCAGGCAATTTTCAAGTCTGTGTAAGTTGCTTTTCACATTGTGGAAAAATGAGTGGCAGCAAATGGCATCTTTTGAAGGTAGGAAAATGAGCGCTGATATCTCCAACTATGCAGACTGTGGGCAAACAAGGAGAAGGGCAGCCTAGACAATTGGCGCAGACTTAAAAAAAATAATACTATTATCCTTTCACTTGCCAGCTGCTGTGCAACCAAAAGAATTGTCAAAGAGCTAAAAATGTTTAAAAGTATGAAAGGAAAAAAACACACTGAGACTAAATAGGGTTTTATTCCTCACCATCCATCCATGCTGGTCATTACATTGAGAAAAAAAAAGGTTTTTCCCTCTGTCCCTCTCCCTCTCTCCCTCCTCTGCCATGCCTGCCCGGCCACCTTGGCATCAGCCTTGTTTTGGCTTTGTATCGTTGTAACGGCCCCTCCCTCCTCCTCCTCCTCTCTCCCTTTTCTCTGCCTGCAGCCAACACACAACATGGTGATTTATGGCCGAACTTAAAACACCACACAAGGAGGCGCGTTTATTTTACACCAGTTCATTGACACGTTTCACAGGCTCGGGTTCTCGGTCCTCTGTGAAATCACGAAACGTTAAAACAATACTGATTACAGTCGATTTATCCGCTGATTTCTGTAATCCGTATAGACTTAATTTGATAAATGATTGTCTCCACAAGCCAAGAGATAATCCAGGAATTAATGCAAACATGACATTTGGTTTAGTTCCATTTGAATTATTGTTTCAACTGACTTATTACTCATAAAATGTGACTGATAAGGGAGCCTTAAATCCAGAAAAATGTAATAAAGGTAGATGATGCAAAATGTCACAGATGGTGGAAATAAATGAAAGGATATTTGACATGGATAAAACCACTTTGCTCACAGTGTTCTAAATATAGTTTTTAATATTAGTTCTACAAATGCAATGTAAATAATATGGTGCCAGTGGCAAAAAGGATAATTATGAATAATCCATCGTACCTCAAAAAATGTCAAAATCATATTGAAAATAAAAAAAACAGACCAAAACCCTTCCTTCTCAGTTCTCACAATTAATGAGACTGTAATGAAACCAAAACTACAAATAACCGCATGTCTGCATTTTTTACATTGTAAGCCAAATCAGTCAGACCCTGCTACCAATGTGACCAAGTTAAATGGTGCAATTAATCCTCCATACTCTATGCTCTCACTGTACACAAACAAACCACCACCGCCACCATCGCCATCACGCATTCACTCATTCACACACAGACACACACATACAGCCACCATCTGTCACGTTGTAACCTCCCCCCAGCTCGCTTTCCCTCGCCATGCTGCCGAGACACATGCTCACTAATGATTCCATAACTTTGTTACCACCTCATTATGGTGGTTAGTGTGCGCCATAGCTAGATTTACCACTTTGTTAACGCGCAAGCCGTGTGGACTCATCAGCTTGACGGCTGTATCGATTCACTGCACTGTGGCCAACAGACCAGTTGAAACTGGGTGGGAGCAACACTGACCTCCATCTCCTCTCGAGCTGCTGCCGTCATCATCTCCATCTGCCTCTTCCCCTTATACAGCTGATTATATGGCAGAAACGGCTATGCCACTGAATTGGAGTGGAACATGTAGCCACTTAAATTAAACATTTCATCCAGCAGTGAAAGGCTGTCATGCACAACTCCAGAGCTCTGTGTGTGGAACAGGCTCCGGTCTCATAGTACACACTAGCTGATATGTTTACACACACACACACAGATCTACAGTTTCACACCACCTGGGAAAAATATCATAGCAAAATGACTTGCCAGAAACAAAAACAAAAGCAAAAGGGAGGATTTGAAAACAGAAAGCAGCAGAGAATTTGGGCCAAACCGGCTGCCCGGCCAATTACTCTCTCAGTGAGTTGGATACAGAGGATGGAGATGGTGGCCAACGCGGTGCCCTGTGTAATTATTATGTTAGAGACATGCGCATTGTTTTAATACAATTTCTGGAGCTTATTGGAAAACCTGTGAAAGCAGCCTATTGTGAATTGAAAAGAAGAAACAATTGCCTGTTGCCAAAGGGTCTCCATTGAGTGCAGCCAGAATCCTTGTAGTGTATGTAGCTGCTCTGTGTATTTATTTCAAACTACCAGTAACATTCTCAGGGGGCAAGGCCATCAAAAAAGAGCTGGTATGGAGCCAAGCACAGACTGAATTTTGCAGGTGGTCCTGGGTGCAGCATAATGAGCAACCAGAGATGTACAGTACAGCAGACCCAGTCAGATTTGTATGTACGAGAATGGTTATACTGTGCTCATGCAGCGGGGGTTGGCCAGCATTTAAACTAGCCTAATGACCTTTGGTTAAGAGATGACCAGTTGGTCTTCAGTGCAGATAATCCCTGGAAAAGCTGGCCTTACAGAATGAACAATGGTCTCCGCCCCCACACACGTGGGGTCAGCTTTCTCAGGCCACATCACTGCCACAGATACACTATGTTTACATAATGAGCTTTGCCTAACTAAACAGTTTTAATATGTTGGTGGGAGTTTGTGGCTTTTCAGATTTGCAAATAGCAACCTTAATCTTTTACAAAAGTCTGGGCCAGAGAAATACTACAGCACAGCAGCTACATAACATGTCCCAGTGATGACACAGGGATTAAAATGATAAATTAGCATTGCATACTATAGTGCCTTTAGCATATGGAAAAATTAGATGGTTCAGGAATATGTAAGCAGTGTGAATGAAGGGTCAAGAGCTAATTAGTACTGGCATATTGTAAAATGGGTTTTTTTGCACATTGCTCCATAACCAAGACATTCTAATAATCTTTTTAACATAAACTCCTCTGTTTCTCTGTTCTCCCTCTCTCTCCATGTGCTGCTTCTGCTCTCTCCGTCTTGTTCTCCCTCTCGCTTTGCCTCCTCATTCACTGGCCCTTGTGCCTGATTTAGCCAGCGCCTTGGGCCTTCAGCAACTGGCAGTGGTATAGAGGGCCATGTAAATGTCACCGTCTCAGAGGCCGTGCTCTGCAGAGCGTGAAATGAAATCTGGCAGAGTTTTAGGGCCCTGTCTCTCCTCGCATGGCCATTCCACAGCACAAGGGTCCTATATAAAACTTCAATGCATATGTTATGATTACATCAGGACCCCCACCTCCTTGCTTACTTCATTATTCACAAGTGTCAGGCCAGAGTGATCCAACCACATCCACATAGAACTAAATATGTGGCTACCACTGTCAGACAATTAATAATGTGACTGGTTTACTGTATACATAGATTATTACTGTCTTCGCTGGTGAAATTGGTAATCTTTGCTAATCCAAACTAATCCTATGGATCATGCAACCATATAAAGAATACATTCAGCTGCATATATGATGTACACAGTGGTACAATCCATATCTAAGAGACTAGATCTAGAGACTACTCAAGAACTGAAACACTCAAATGTCAATCATGCTGATTTATGTTTCTAAGTGAATAATGGCTGACACTCTCTCTCACAGCAAGGGGAGGCAGGAGAGCTGTGAGCGCTGTGCGCTGGCGCAGAAGGACGATGAGTAGTTCAGCGTTTCTCTGCAGGGGGGGTCCCTGTAGGGTTTCTTCTGCTGTGAAGATTGGCAGAGCGCTTGAGGGGCTCTCTCAATTAAAGTCAAGAACATGAAGGGACTCTCAGCCTGTGGAGGCGCCATTTTGGTTCCGAAACAGTCAGTTTTGCCTCGGACTATCTCTTGTAGTCTCTTGGTGTCAATAATAGGATCAGGGTGAGTCCAACTACTGTGTATTCTGCGTGTAAGGCTTGGTGAAGGAGTTGAGGAGGAGAAACAACTCAGCAGTTGATGAACTTTCCATCTAAATTTTATTTTCTCTGAATTGACAAGGCAATGTCAACTTTTAGATGAGCGCAATAAAAAACTCACATTATACTCTATTTGAAAGTGATGAGATCATTTAAAGGCTGCCTCCGCAAATTCTCTACTACTTAAAATTTCCATTGTTGAAATTACCCCCTCTCTCTTATCACCTCAATTCATCTCTTAGCCCGGCACTTAAAGCCCCGCACTGCTGGACGTTTACAAATAGGCTCTCCCATTCCATTTAGAGCCGTACCTTCGCAGCTTATCTTCTGTAATGGGCTCTTGAATAAATCTCCGTGCTTTAAATAAGCAGGAGCTATACTCACGAAGGCTTTCCTCAATGTTGAGTCACATGACAGACTGGGACTCCCAAGGAAGCGTTGACATCTGACATGGCAGGGCCACGGACCAAAACACCAGCGCAGAACAGTGTCTGACACATCAATCATTAAACAGTGTATTCTGTATTGAGAAGAGCGGCTGTGTGAGCATATTTAATTCATTTAAGGTACATCATGAATATTTATTTCATTGAATTTTGAGTAGTTTCAATAAAACATTAATAAAATATTATGAGTAGACAGAATAGACTGCATTGTACTGCAGAATACTTTAACACTAGTAACAGATACATACTGTAACAGTGATACTATGGTGATCCCTGTGGGTTGGAAAAATGTGCCAACTTCTAGGACCACATTTGCCAGAAATGTGAAGAAATCACACTTCCCTATGAGCTCTGAAATGGCTGACAGTGTCCTCTCATTGTGAGCAAACCCCTATATTAAAACAGGACAATGTAACTGTTTTATGCTTGTATGCATTGCAGCCTTGCAATGCATGAAAGCACGTTGTCTGGCAACTCAAAGAGGAATCAGAGGTAGCAAGATATTCATCATGCCTCTGATTCATCGTCATCCTCGCTCTCCTGTCACAGCCACAGAGAGGTGGCCAGGCCAGCTGCTAGAGGGCAGTGCAGAAGCTGCGGGCCGGAGGGATGCTGGCAGGCCGAGAGAAGCCCTCTCACTGCTCCACCAAACCACTCCCTCTGCCCTGAATATGGAGCTGGCCCAAACTGACCCTGTGTCTGACAAGCTGCTGCATGGTCCAGGGTGAAACACAAAAGAATAAAATGATTAAAGATGAGGTGCTGCAAACCAAAATAAAAATTGGAGTGAGAAAAAAGAAAAAGAATGAAATAATCACCTACAGTGATAAATTGTTAAATGATTGGCAAATGACAGATGATTGCCAAAGTGTTTATTTTATTAAAAAAAAAAAGAGTTTTTTAAATTCATCACCACCTACTCAGCAATTATCATTTAAAGCCCTCAGGAGGTCTGTTTTTAACATTTTCCTAGCTTGACTAACATTTCAACAATGTCCACAATGATGTGCTTAATGCATTTGTCTTTGATAAATGAATTTATAGACCAAGTTAAAACATAAGCAAGATGGGGTGTGGTCACAGCATTGGGCACTGATAGGTAGATAGTTTAATCCCATTCACTCAAATGCAAACATGACCGGGTGGGGTTCAAGAAGATCAGCTGATACTGGACAAATGAATGCATTTCTGGTTGCCTGGAAACCAGAGTGTGCCGATGTCGCCATATCCTCCAACATCCTACTCACCCAAACCCCAGTAATTCATTTAAAGGATAATTCAGGGAAATTTTGAGGTAAGCATTTCTCAGGTGAGGAATGCACAGTGGCAAAAAAAAAAAAAAAAAAAAGAAATCCTACTTAAACTGTAGAGTGTCCAGCAGGCAACAATCCATTTTAAAGTTTAAAACTTACTACCAAATGATTCCTTGAACCCATCTGAAACAGATGTAAATCAGCTAGTTAAGTGATGACGTCTGCACTGGCTTGGTAGGTGAGTTCATTCCCCACAAGCCTATCTTGATTTAACTCTGGGAAAATTATGTTCAGCAACATGCTTAGGAGTTTTGAGGGTTTTGAGAAGTAATTTGTTAAATGTTTCTACAATACAAAGGAAGTCATTTACCTCACAGCTATTATTTAGCTAGCTAACATAGCTCTTAGCTACAGCCACTAATTTGCTGTGCCAATTTCTCTGCAATCTACCCATTAGCAAAGGAGCAGGGAAGTTTACCACTATTAAACTCCATCCAGTGTAGATTGGGTCTATATATCTATGGTTCAGTGATACTTTATTAGCTATTTTTGCTATTTTTTATCATGTTATTATAATTTATTGTTCCAGTCATATGCAAGCAATAAATGGCCACAAGAAGAAGAGGGAAGTAACAGTTAATAGTAAACTGAGCCTATTTATTGCTTCTAATAATCCATTTCATTGATCAAATCACTTGTGCTTTTCAATTCCTTCAGCATCACTTTGGTTTTCTTGCCTTGATGTTATGAACTAACAGCAGGCAGTGAACACTAATTTGCACAGCAGCAGTGCCACAGTATTAAAATAATTTTAGCTGTAATTATTTTAGAATGCAGACATTTCTCACACATTACCTGAAATCATATTTTTAAAACAAATTTTACTTATCCAGTTAAAGTCAGCTGGGCGCTGCTTTGCATTCATATAGTTCATCATATCTCATGCAGTCTCATGAAGCTCCACATGAGCATTTGGGGGTTAAGTGCCTTGCTTAAAGGCACCGTGGCAGTAGTTTAGGGAGGGGAGAGAGTTACTCATTCCCTTTCCTTACCTGCACTTTCGCAGCTGGTCTGGGGATTCAAACTGACAGCCTCCTGGTTATAAACCCATTTCTCTAACATCCAGCCTAATTTAGACATCCTTTTCTCTAATTCTAAATTAATATTTACAGCCTAATAAATGCCAAATTAGTCCAAATGGAAATACAATAGAAGGAGGTGTCTTGTACCGGGGCTGCATTGCAACGGCCCTCATCAGTAGAAAGAGATGGTGAAAATCTAAATCATTACACAATGTGACACCTTCGCTCTGTGGCGGTTAAATTGGATGACATGGGATTGCAGCCCTTTCCTGCTCCATCGATCATCCCATCTAGGCAGCAAAGGTTTAATGATCCCAGCAAAAATATCACACCCCACTGAGAGAATTCATCAGGACACCTGAGGATGAAGATTAAAAGAAACTCTTTTAAAAATGCAATGATCATGATTACATAA
>OMKZ01020467.1:19695-54348 GCA_900302535.1 Neoniphon sammara | reverse complement strand
CATTTGGCTCCATAATGGTTCAGTAACGTTAGATATAAATGTCCTGAATGCCTCATTTCAGCACTCCGGGATTTTATTGTCCCTATTAGCACATTTAAGACAATCGTATCAACATTTTTGGTCGACAAAAGCCTCTTGCCAAATAGTTCAACAGCTTTTCAAATGTACCCCAGCAGATGAAGTTTTATCAGTGTTTTGCAGCAGGACTAAAAGGGTGTGGTGCTTCCAGTCAAACGTTGGACCATTCATTTTCCTATGCAAGGCTTTCTACAGCCTGTCAGACCAAACTTATTGTGCTTTGCCATGACTGGAACGTTTTCTTTTTTAAATGATGTCAGCAAATATGTGTGAGGTTAAGGAACAAGGAAGTGTTTCTTTTTTCCACTTACATCACAATCACACGTTTTATAATGGGATTTTGTCAATTGGGGCTTATCTTGCAACAGCAGCGCAACACTAACTCGTCACACACATAAAGGAGATTGAGACAAACTGTAATCCTGTCAGGAGAGTTGTACCCAAACTCTGTTTGATTGATTTGGGATTTAAACTGGGATTGAATACTGTATTCAGCATGTTGTGAAAGACCACCGTTTTGCAACGGCTGCAGTATAGGATTTTTAACATTTCATTTTCATCATTTATTTGCTTACTTGATTATTTTATTTTTTATTAGATTATGCTGGAAACTGACATATAATCCGAGATTGATTATCGATGACAAATCCTTTGGGTGATATTCCTTACAATATACTATTGTAGGGCCACTTAAAATATTTCATCAACTTAAATTATAAAGGTGGAAGCTGCTAATTCTTGTCACTTGCTCCAAGAGGTCACTGTTTTTCAACCGCCTCTGCTCTGCAACACCCCTCAAAACTGGCAATCCCATCATTTTAGACCTTAAAAGGCAATGGACTGAATCAGCGCCATACATCATATGATATTCTCTATTTTTTCAAGTACTACCTATTTTTTGGATGCACTAGTACCACTTTTTCAGTCCCACCAACAAGTCAGAGGAATAACCTATAAGCATCAGCATGTAGCCTACATAGTGCTAATCCCATCTACTGCTGAGCAATGGAAAAATGTCTGTTATCCAGTCACTTATGTGGCTCTTCATGTCATATAATCTGTAAGATTCTTATTTTATTTTAGCAACAAGTGGACATTGCCATGGTATTTTTTCACTGCACTTCTCAGATATCGCTTACCCATCAGTGTGTCAGTA
Organism: Neoniphon sammara; assembly: GCA_900302535.1. Classification (NCBI taxonomy): domain Eukaryota; kingdom Metazoa; phylum Chordata; class Actinopteri; order Holocentriformes; family Holocentridae; genus Neoniphon; species Neoniphon sammara. The sequence continues at coordinate 53,114 of OMKZ01020467.1, read as the reverse complement.
TTGAAAAAGACGTCACAGTACTATGCATTTTGTTTTGTCAGTTTCCTGTTTACGTTTGAGTTTCTGTAGGGTTTTTTTTTTATTTCAAGTCAAGGAACTTTGCATATGACAGAGTGGGAACCCTGTGTATTATATCAGTCAGCAATGGAATGTAGCAAAACAAATATGTACTTATATACAATGGTAAGGGTACTTGGGAAATTCCTGTATGATTCATCTGGTCTGACATCTGATACTGCAATGGTTCTGCTGTGTCTCCAGCTCTTACCCAAATACTATCTGCCTTCCACAGGAGTGAAGGACTTCTCCAACTGGCCCACAATCCCTCAGGTGTACTTCAACGGTGAGTTTGTGGGAGGCTGCGACATCCTGCTCCAGATGCACCAGAACGGGGATCTGGTGGAGGAGCTGAAGAAGCTAGGCATCCAGTCTGCGCTGCTGGACGCCGAAAAGGACTCCAAGTAGAGGGCTGGGGGGGGGTAAAGCCTCAGGCAGCTTAGAAGACAGAGGACATATTTTAAAAGGTTGAATCCCCCCATGGCTGGTGCAGAAAAGGCGACTTTCTAGCCAGCCGCTGACAAAATCGACTCATGTTTCTGACCTATAAGCCACACTAAGAGCCCAGATCCGAGCTGATAGGTATAAGCAGTTTTGATGAAAGCCCTGTATCCCATGTTGTGAGCATTCACGCTTTATCATGTTACAGCACACGTATCAACAGCTGGGACAGAGATAAGGGGCTCTTACTGAACTGCTTACACTTAATCCAGTTCTATACGATTTGCACAAATAAAGTGCCTGGGAGATGAGGATTCAAGTTTTGTGGCATAAGGAGTGTTGGCTTGATATCTCCTCTACATCACAAGCCCGTGTAACAACATTTGCACCAGCACCTAGAAAAAAAGAAAAAGAGTGGACAGTGTCATCACAGGGGTCCAGAATTGGGAGCATCAAAGGTTTTACCTAGATCTTTCCCCCATATCTGTGCTTTGATCATTTGTGAAAGGGAAGGATAATTGGAATGCGAGGTGCTGTTTACTTACAACCCTTTAATAGCCCTCGCAAATGTCATATTTAATAAAGGAGAGGCATTTTACATTTTGCCTGCCTGCTCTCATCCTGCCCTCAAAAAAAGGCCCTGCTACCTCTACTGTCCACTTTTTTTTTTCTCCCCCGGAGTCACAAGCTATTCAAGACCAAAACACCCTCAGGTGGCACCAGGAATTGATGTCATCATCACACCAGAAACCCTCCGAATGCACTGCCTGTCTCTCCACTTGAAGGAAGAACGATGAGCGGACAATACTGTCATAGCCAGTAAACACTGAGGGCACAACACAGTGAAACAAGGCTGCTTGGTCATCGCATATTTCCCTTTAATGAAGTAGAAAGTGTGTGTGCACAAATCATAAATTAATAATGCTGATAGGGGACGCTGTTTATAGATTAATTTCACTTTTCAGATGTCTGTCCAGGTCTGTAGAATTTGGGAATGTGTGCCAAAGCTTGTCTGAGAGTTGGGTACAGGGAAGATGTCCTGTATTCACACTGCACTGATGTTTCACCTCAGCTCTAACTGGTAGTGACAATATTTGTTCCCCGTTTACTCTTCTTCCTGGTAGTCATGTTATCGTCTACTTTTGAAGATACTTACAAGACACGTTCTCACACTTTAAACGTGCAGACACGCTCAAACGCAACAATACACTTTCCTCCCACTTTCTCTGCTTTTCTCCTGAACGTGACTGATTTACAGTATATTTGGATGTAACAGAACACTTCAGTTTCAAGTTTGATATGTCTGTCCCAGTCTGTGGTATTTGTGAATTTCTCAGTGAATGAAAGGGAGTTTTTTTTGTGTGTGTTGTTTTGAGCTTTCTGACTGAGCCAGAACCCTGACACTTACCAATCATAGCAGTTCCTCCTGCTGTATACAGTTGTATTATGAAAGCAATGCTCATGTAGTACACTGTAAGATATTGTATATTGAAAGCATAGTATTAAATGTATTTTAGCTGCTTGTAATGTATGCACCAATTAAATATTTTGCGACACAACCAGTGACCCGGAGTTTGAGTCTTTTTGTCTTTACTGTGTGGTGTGTAACCATGGCAAAACACACAAAAAGGTAATGAAATGTCAAAGTGGCACAGAAGAAATCAGCATTCAGTTGGTTTGTTGGCACCAGCTGGTCTGCATCACCTAACATTGGGAGTTAAATCTCCACCTTTACCCGTTCTTATTGAATGGTGGCCAAGCTGGTGCCTTACACACACTTAGGTATGCAGTGTTTTGCACCACATCCAGTTTAACTATCCAACAAGGGTGAGAACCAGTATGTTCTCAAGGTTATCATGGGTGTAAGTAACCACAAGTATTTTGATTTTGATCTTGCATCTCAGAACCACTTACCATCCATAACACATATGAAAATGTACACTATACTGACAAATCACACCATTAGTAACCTATAGACTGATAGAGGTGGATCTTGTATTATTACCCACTTGTGGTCACTTTTCTCTCTACCTTGACTTGGATGACAAAATTGCCACCTTGTTCACAATTAGGGACTTAATGGGGAAGCAGATTACTTGTTATCTAGATCTAGATCTAGTGTTGGACATTAGTTCATCATGTGGCATGGCAGATATCCACAAGAACTAATAATCGTTGTTTCCACAACCAAGATATTCACTGTTAAAAAAAATTTATTACCTTGACAAACTGATCAACAACACAACGTTGCTGCTGAAACAGTAAATCACTGGTTGCAAAAATGTTTTTTTTAAGACTGATCATCTATATTTTGAGAAATACTGAGTGATAAACTCCCAGTAAAAAAATTTTTTGTGGACATGCAGTGTGTAAAAATAAAACTTGCATAAGGAAGTGGAGTTGTGTTATATTTGTGATGCACACAAGTCTGTTCAGTGAATAGTGAAGGGAAACAGGTGGGTGAACTGTCACCCATTAATCTATCTGAGTCTGTTTGTTTGATATACTGTAGATAGATACACACATCATTATTTTTAACACTATGTAAATGCTGTGTAATTCTCAAGAGAGAGATAATTAGTTATTGCACAGTTCCCAAAGGTTCCAAACATGAAAAGCATTTCTCTCATGGCTGCTTTAGTAAAGATGCAGAGGGTAGATCTTCAGTCCCTGCCGCAAGTATCCACAACACCGGTATTCTCCAACATCATGTACCCATTTAGAGTAGTGGTCTGTTATTACAGCATCACAGAACCGAGGTTCTTGGCGCATTTTCATTCAGATAAGGTTGGATAAAGTTGGGACTACATTTATTTTTATTTCCAAGTTAAAAGCACCTAACCTATTCACACCTATTGCAAAAATAGGTGTGCAAAAATAATTTGCATTAACTCGTATTACAACTTGTAATAATGGGATTGCAAATGTCATGTAGCTGATAACCCACAGGAACTTAAAAAGCTTTGAAACATCTTTCTTTTAACTCCTTCAGAGACCAAGCAGACGGTCTCTTAGCCTTTCTGTCAAGAATGTATGTATTTATACTTGTTTCAACAAGATTTCAATCTTTATGATGACTCAGTGTTAGTGATGCATTCACAGTGAGATGTTAAAAATATTTTTCTCAGTTTTAATACAAAATAATATTTAACAAAATATGATTCAACCTTACAGTAATACTACTGTAAATGGTTAAAACAGTTAAAAATATATATATATACATGTGTATGGTTGAGGTGGCAGCACTTTCTGGTACAGCAGATGAAAGCACATTTCACCTGGAACATTTTTGAGTCTGACTCCAGTCCACAGCTCTGTTACGCTCCTCCTCTCTCTTGTTTTCCGTCTCTATCCACAGTCCAATAAAGCAGAAATACAGTTCTTAAACTAATAATCAAGGAGGAGACGTGGAGAGGATTCAAGTCAGAGTTTTTGCAAGAAGCGGAGCACCAGGTCTCGCAGGGTGGTGCGCAGTGGCTCATTGTTATCACAGACGATGTGCGTCCCATCCTCCTCCAGCTGGATCAGTGTGTCCTCTGCCTGCAGGTGCAGGATGTGTCCGTCCGCCGTCTCCTCCACCTTCACCTCTGTGATGCCGTGCTGCAGAGGGGAAAGACAAACAATAAGCTTATCTGACATGGTGTATTTTATGTTCCTCCTGACCATTGTTAATAACTGTTGGACCACCAATGCCGGGCAGAGAAATGACTGCCAGCCAAATGCTGGTCAATTTTGATTATGATTTAGAATAACTGGATAGTTTATGGATCCCTGCAGGAAAATTCTCTATAGTCAGGCAGGATTCAATGTCTTGTTCGAGGACGCTTCAGCAGGGTGGATGATTGCCAACATGCCCTGGTAACCAGACCACCCTGTTGGCATTTTATGTTTGTGCTAAACTTTGAAAAGTAACTACTCACCAGTTTTTCTTTTCTAAAATGTAAATGTGCAAACAAAACAACCACAGTGGTGCATGATTTTTTGGTAGTTTCTTGAAGGTCTGATGTTTATAATTATTACTGGAGAATGGCCATGCATTTAATGACTTCTAAAATTGCTGTCTCGCTTGTTTTATTTTTACTGCTGTAGTAAAAATTACAGCCCGTGTCATAAAACCTCTATTGCTTTGTAGACGATCCCAAGAATGTCTTTTCAGATGGGATAAAATTCAAGGCTGTAGTCCGTTACCAGTTGCAAACACCAGACATCCCTTGGGATTACTAAAGCTGCAGAAAGTGTTTGATGCTCCCTAGAAAGAGGAAGGCGGATGTACACGAGCAAAGATAAACTATTGGCTGTTATGAACATGATATTACGGTTCCCGCTGGTGTTGGCAGATGTCTGACCTTGTGTAATGTGGCCAGGAAAGCTTCCAGGGGCACGGCTCCACTAAGCAGGGGCTTGGGGGCCAGCACCTCAGGGGGCTCCTCGATCACACGCTTCCTCTTCTTACTGGGAGGCACTGGAGGGGGTTTAGGTACCGACTGGCAACGCATGAGACAAAACTGTCAGTTGGTTGTGTGCAGATTAAACAGCTCTAGTGAATCTTGGTGCTGGTGACACCTTGTGTTTGGATCATTATAGCACAGGTTATGTACAGATGCCCACATTTGCACATTCATGTACCTGCGTTATCAAACGAATTCAAAGCACAGACACAAACAGAAATACATCTACCTGTAGTGTGTGTTTGTTATCCTTGGAGTGCATCACTGCAGACACCGTCGCCACAGAGATGCCAGGTTTGATCTCCGAGGGCACCAGGGAGTTGGCCAGCTATGAACAGGAGAATCACAAATGATGTTTTTAGACATGGAAATATTCCACCTGGTATCTGACAGGAAGTTTAAATATTTCCATCACATAATTCCAGCTTCAAAGCTTTCTAAGCACCAAAAAATGCACCATATTATTCCACTGTCTCCCAGCAACACACTGAGTAAATAAACATGTTAGAAAGATTTGAGATGTGTGCACTTGCCATCTGTTTCCAAAGATGCTGCTTTCTATAATTACTCATCAACTTTTTAAGCAGACGTGTGGAAAGACATATTTTTCCTCATAGGAATTAAACTGTACTGGCTACAGCTCTGATGCGTCTCACCTCAGGCAGCAGGTGAATGCGCTCATAGCGTCGTCTGAAGGGCAGGCTGAGGACAGAGCAGCGTCGGTAGGGCATGGGAGGGGGCTGCAGCTCCAGCATCAGGTCTGAGCGGTGGGACTGGGATGGCGGAGGCTGGGTGTACTGCTCTGGACACACCACATGGAGGGGCTGCAGGATGGACAAAGATCATTAACTCCTGTAGGCTAAACTAGCATGGACCTTTAAGAGGACTAATTCATCTAGATGTTACAGACATTCTGAAATATTCTGATTCAGCTCAACTGGGTTGCATGAGAGATGGTGAGAGACCTTGAAAGGAGTACTCTTTTTTGCTTTTTTTTTAAAGAAATTTACAAATACTATGCAAAATATCCAAGGACTTCCTTATTAAAACTAAAATAATTTCATCAGAATCTGCCTTGTTGATTGTTGTCTTGTTATAACTACCACCACTTTTCCTCACATGGGCACTTCCCCCTCCCATCTATTTCGATTTACCTGGCCTTATATTCCTCATATTCATTATCGTAGTGGCCTCTCCAATAGGCAAAGAAATTGGTAGTGTTTCCCTATAATGGATGACTTTGTGACAAAGCCTGCAGATTACCTGTAGTTGTGCGTCATCACCTAAACTGACAAAGTGTCCTTCTTGGGCACTAAAACAGGCCAGATTTGCATATTTCTTTCATTCAAGTTGCTGTCTCTCATTTTCCTTTGTTATTCAGCCAATTTAAAAAAAAAACATTCTGGTTTTCCAAATCATTTTAAAGTTTGTAGACTTGGCTGGACATGACAAATACAAATGGCCCTGGTACTATACTTTTATTGGCTGTTGTCCATTGTTAAAACAGAAGACAACACAAAATAAAACAACAACCAGGAAATATCTTGACTGCCAGATTGGCATTCATTCACTCTTCATATTGAGCTGAGTAGGTGGAACATGCAATTCTGCCATAAAGTACATAAAAAATAATGACTTTTCCAAAATAATTCAAATAGGTAAGGCAAAATGCAAAAATATATATAAATGCTGATTATTGTCCAACTAAGTGTGGCCATAAATGGAGTCAGCTCTGTAAAATTTCACATTCCAGCCAATGGCTTTTTTTTTTTTAATGCTTTAAGCAATTTTTAATATTGTCAAGAAAAGTGTTGTACCAGCAGTGCATTTATTATTTCTGTGAACAGGATGGTGCACTCGACAAACTGGCTACTGAGTGTTTACTATCAGTTAGATGTAAATGTGGACAGACAGCGTACCTGGACCTCCTTGAGCAGCTTGGATACCTGGTGGAAGTTGAGCCGTGTGTCTATGGGACAGTAAACACACTTCATAGCCAGCGGCTGGTACGGAGCCAGGGCCTCCAGGTAGGAGAAGTCTGGCTCTGAGACGGAGAGGGGAAAAACAAACTTTATCAAACATTATACCAACTTTCCATTTCCAGTATCACATCTTTGGTTTAAACAGTATCAGCCATAGTACTAGCTTTGTTTACATAAGAATTCATTGGACCAGATTTTTTCCAAATCACATATTTACAAGTATTTTGAAATGTTTTTTGATATGGTCCCTGATACCGAAACAGAGCAGAGTTATGAAAGGCTAATGAAGTTCTTCAAGGTTTACTTTCCACACGAACATATCAACATATGCAAATATTCCTCAAATTGAGAAGGTCAGATAAACTCCAGACTTAACTCTAACATGGTATCTACTGGACATAGAGAATTTTGTTTGGCTTTTGTTTAATTTAAAATATTTATTTATTATTTATTTATTTGTTTATCTAGATTAAAAAAGTCAATTAAAAACAGGGGGGCAATGAAGTTTTTCCAACAGATGTCAGGCTTTATAACAACCTGCCTTAGGAGCTCAGTCTGGCTAAATCTACATCACCTTTTAAAGCACTCTTTAATGATTTCTCCAGACTTGCTTTTATGTGATGACCTGTTGTTATTGTTTTTGTTCCTTCATTTTGCAATGAAGGCCAAAAACATTTTTTCATTTCTTATCTTGTCTTTATTGCTTTTTGCTGTTGATTTTTTTGCTGTTGAGTTTTTATCCTTTGTGAAATTGCCTTATAACTGAGAGAGTGCGACAAAACAAAACTTATACTACTATTTTAACTCTTGATATTATAGCTGCACAACAAAGAAAAGACCACAAACTGATCATGAATGGCAGTTTGTCATTAAACAGCTCAACAAGGGGCAATTTCATGTGGCCACTATTAAGACCACGAAGGTAAGGTTAAAAAAATATATCACCAAGCAATAAAGCAAATATAAGCATGCAAAAAAAGTAAGACACTGGGGGGATTGGAAAACAATCGTCATGTGCTCCACTCCTCACCGGTGAAGATGATGGTGTTGAGGCTGGACTTGCCCCACAGCTCCATGAAGTGAACCACGTCCCCAAAGCGCAGAGAGGGGTGACCAGTGAACACCACACACGGCTGGCGGAACTCACTGCTGAAGTCTCCGTGGATACTGGGGTAGTGCTTCAGCTTGTTGGTTTGGATGAGCTGCAGCAATAAGGTGCAGGGAGAGGAAGAAACAAGCTTACATCAACAATTCCTCCGTATTCACTCAACAGCGGTGGGCTACCACAGAAATATGTTATGACTGCCCAAGAAAATATTAAAATTACAGAACCTATTATTGTAGCTGCAGAAAAATACAAACAAAAAGTCTACAGATGGTTAGAATAGACATTTGTGAAAGTGTCTGTATAACAAAAATAACAAAAATAAGCCCACACCCAACATAATGCTCAGTCACGTTTTTAAATCCCACAGGAAAGCAAAAACAGCACAGACATTTTGGCTATGCCTTCTTCAGTGTGCAACAAACATCAGAATCATTATTTTTATATACTGCATTATCATGATGGTATTAGGTGGCAAGCTTGCCATCAACACACCTGTGAAATGGGCCGAGAACTGAAATGTTTGTTGCTTCCTGATGGGAATTAGTAACACATGTGTTTACCCTGCTGTTCATGTCAAAATGGCTGCTGTGAAAAAGGTCTATAGTGCAGTAAGAACTCAGGGGGTTTACTTGGATGTGTCGATTGAGGACTTACCTCTGCGTGGGGGAATGGAGGTTCCGGAAGGTAGACCTTTGATTGCTTGTTGTGGCAAAGCCTGGTAAAATAATAAAAAAAAAAATATATATATATATTACTATTATTCCATAAGATGATCATGTCATTATCCTTTAGGGCAAACAGCAGGGAGTTATAAAGCAAATATCAGGTGATTTGTTGTTTGTTTGATTGTTTATAGCAGTGTGGAAGTGCCTATGAAATACCATTAGGATCATGTGAAACCACAGTTATTTCACAATAGTGACATTGTTGTCGCAGTGCACCACGATGACAAATGACGATGACTGTTTTATGCAGTTTGAGGATAGCAAATATAATCTGAAGCACCAATCTGCAGTTTCTAAGATGCTATTCCAGTACAATATGAAACAGTATAATCACTATTTTTTGTTTTTAATCTGGCTATAAAACAAAATCCCCACACACAGTGCTGTATGGCAATGTTCGATTTTGTGTTATTCTATCGGTGTAATTGTACTATGCCTTTTCTTTCTGTACTTCATTCTCTCCAACCTACTGGCACATGTAGTGGGAGATTTGAAGACTCATAGCTCCTTACCACTCAGCAAAGATCTGAGAGAACTCCAGCGAGCTGTTGGCGACAGGCGAGATGAAGTAGAAGGGCGTGGTCCCCAGGCTGGCGCTCTCGATGAACTGGTACAGACACTCCAGCAGGTCATATATCACCCCGGACGAGTAGCACGGCACCAGCACATTGCCCCCCGCTCGAATCGTCATGGCTACAGGCACAAGTGGCAGCACAGACAACATCATTCCTCAATTAGCTAAACAATACACAGGTACACATGAATGATTACATTTTTTTTTGCCATATGTGAAATATGGCAAAAAAATAAACACAGTGAAATATTGCTGATGCTAATAATGGATAAATTTAAAGGTTTTTACCCCAACAGACATTAATAATCAGGATTGTTATTCTAAATTTTATCATCAGGATTCTTAACTGAATTATAAATGTCAATTCTAGATGCTTAATGGGGAATAAAGGAATGTGATAAGGCACTAGGTCAATTTTCTTTCAGTACAAAATGTAAATTGAACTGCACTGCTACCCACTAACTACTGATAAAGCACGTAATCTTAACAATAACTCCACTGATTGAATCTAAGAACTTTCAAAATATTCCGATGATTATCTTTTTAATGAATTAGCTGAATTTAATAATGAACAGAGCCCAATTCAAATTTAGACCCTGGTGCATCTAACACCAACCGAGGTTACTGCAGAAATCCCCCAGCATGCCATCTGGGTTGGCGGTGGGCATCTGAGTGAGGCCTGTTAAAATGAGGACGTCGCTGTTCTTCAGAGAGCTTTGGTCCATTGGCTGGGAGACAGAAGGAGGAGGAGAACACAAGAGAATAACATTAACACCAAACCTGTGAAAAAGCAGCCTCGCAGGCCAGACCAGCTTGCAGACTGATTATAGCACCGGACAAATCTGGCCTCTCTGTCCCTTACAACTCGCTCTGAGAAAAGCACACAAAGATCTGCCTCCAAAAATGACTGAACCAAAAAGGTTGTCTCCTTGCCTCCTATCGGACATAGAGGCCAAACAAGTCTTAATGTGCTTAGCTCACAAGATAATCTGGTTTGCAAGGCGGCTGCATTAGTAGCTGAGTACATTTTGAATGACTGATACAAACATTCTGCCATGATATTGTTTTTCAACAAAAAAATAAAAGGAGGGGGAAAAAAACTCGCCCCCATTTTCTCAAAATTGGTATGTCAGAGATTGGATCTCACTCCAGACAGCATAGGAAAAGCTGATGGAAAAATATCTGACAGTAAAAAACAAAATATATGAATGACTGAAACCATTTTCAACTAAATATTCTACTAATGGCAATTAAAACATTAGCATCATATTGTGAGAGAATACTTTTAAAGGGTTAGAGTTAATCTACTAGGGTTACATTAGCCCCATATATAATTTCATCCAGTGTTAGGCCTCTTGACCTACCTGTGGATGTGTAGTGAGGAGGGACGAGCCAGACACGTAGGCAACTTTCTCATGATGAGACTGGATAATCCAGTTGGAGCTACCCAAGGAGTAGCCAGAGCTAAGAGGAGAGACCTGAACAGCTCCAAACAACTCCTGGAGAACAAGAGGCAAATATTTTAGGCAATCATAAAGACAAATCAATCCTCAGTTTGCTGCCTGAGGAAGGTTCTGTGTAACAAAAAACACTGATAGTGTGCAAAATAAACTAAAAACACCGAACATAATGTTTTGAGAGTTCAGGAGTTTTTCTGAGAAATGCAGCATAGGCTGATTTTTTGGACGTCAGAAAGAAGAGACAGATACTGATTCCAAGTATTACATTTTACATTTAGATTTCATACATTTACGTGACACATCGCATCACGCTACACTGCTTCCAGTCTGTGGTCAGCTTGAGGTTCTTAACTTACAGTGAGTGCAACAGTAGAATAAGCCTCAGTTCCTAGATCGCCATTATTTATTTATTTATTAAAAAAGAAGAAAAGAAGAAAAAAAGAAGAATAAAATAAAATAAAACAAAACAACAATTTGGTGGACTTGGGTAAAACTGATTGCTATATAATCGATTTTTTCCTCCACTGGACCTCTATGTGTGAAACAGCTTAGTGTCAGATTTCAGAACAAGGTGATACTTTATTTTAGCCTGTCCCCATGCGAAGAGGTTTGGAAAGAAACAAAAAGTTCTTACCACTTTCTGTGAATAGCCCACAAGCTGGACTTTGCTGAGCGCAGAGTTGACTTCTTGCATACTGTAGCATCGCTTCCACGTCCACACCTCCACTGCATCCTTCAAATGGCCAGGAAGCATCCTAATGTAAATGTAATAAACTTATTAAAAAGCAAAAAACAAATGAACAACAACACTGTTTACCAAATGCTTAATCAAATGAAATGAAACAGCACTGTCATAAAATAAGGCAAAACAAGTAATGCTACAAGATAAAGGGAAAGAATAGAGTGAAAAAAATGAGTAGTAAAAGACATCACATAAAAGCAAGTCTGTAAATATGTTTTGGGCATAAGTGTATGAATTCAATAATCTGATGGTAGAGTTATACAGTATAACTGTAATACAATTTATAAAACTGAATGAAACATTTGAATTTCAGGACTTCAGACTTTTCCCAGAGTAACCCACCTCTGTATTTCCTTGTTCTTCCAGCAGGTGGCAGACTGGGCTTTGGGTACTCTCTCCATGAAGTTGACCAGCTCTTCCATCAGCAGCCTGAGTGAAGAACAGCACAAACCAGCATTTCTTGAATATGGCATCCCAGCCACTTTGTTTTGTGTAACCATGTGACATGAGCGGTAGGGCTCCAGAGAAAAACTTATGCCTCAAACTCTGTCATTTGGGTCCTTAGTTGAAAACTGAACTACAAAGCGATAAATGTGATAAATGGTTTTCATCTCCTTTACTAAATCACGATGAAAACATTATGAAAAGAATGTTCTGACCACTGCCATGCACTTCTCCCTATGAACAAATATCTGTGTTTTCCCATAAATTTATAAGTACAACAATTTATAAAAACACCCCATTCAGTCCTAGGTCAGCAGGGGAAGATAAGCCATTCCTGAAGTAGTGTAATATAACCTCTCAACTATTGTAAAAACACTACTATTAAGTTTTCATCCCCTGAGTTTCCCTACCTTCCGATCTGCAGAGTGGGCTCTGTGGCGTACACCGTCCCAGTGAAGCCTGTGTTCTCAGTGATGTAGGGCAGAGCCATCATGCAGTGGTAGTTGGAGATGAGGATGACATCAATGGTAGACAGATCCAGCAGTTCTTTCTGAGGCGCATGAGTGGAGAGGATTAGTTTATGTAAAGGAAAGAGAGATTAATGTTCGCTGCAGTGGATTAATTGCAATTATCATTACTATTAGCTGTAGTATAATTATAGCTTAATGCAAGCAATGATCGTAGTAATGGAAGGAAAGAATGATATCTTTAATCAATAATAAAAGAAATGTATTTTAGCTGGATACAAGTAGTGGAGTTTGCTTTTATACCTCAGGGAGACAGAATTCTGGCTGTGAGTCCACAAACACTCTTCCTGCACATTCCTTAAGCTCCTGGAACAATGGAATAAAGAAAATGAAATAACATAATATAGGTAAAAGGCATGAAGAGATCGACCGAAATGGATGTTTCAAGGCTGATACTGATTATTAAGAAGCTGACTGAATGGACTGCCTGTATTTTCTATAAAAAACAGTCACAATAAATGCCAAAACATCAGTGTTATAGAATTACACAAAACTGCATTTCAATGAATATATGCAAAATACCTTCAAATATACAGCATTTGATTTAATATATATCAAATTCCAGTGCAAGTTAAATTTCCCAAAGGCACCAAACAAAAAATACAGAAAACATGGAAAAGAGCAAATACTGGAGCCAATAAACCAACTAATAATCAGTCTCTCTCTAGTAGCCAGTCCAGAAATAGTCCCTGAATAAATGCTTCACAAATCATATAAGTCCAACATTGGCTTTTCATACCTTCTCTAGGTTTATTGTTCCATCTTTAGAGACCCAACCAGGAAGCTTTGATAGTCTTGGGCTGAAGAAGAAGAAAACATAAGTTTTTAGCACAATGCAGAACACTGAGATGTGTACTAGAATCTGCCATTCTGATTTATATAATTAAAATCTGTGAAAACATGCAGTTGTGGAACATAGTAGAAATGACAACTGTGTATGTTTGCTGTCTTGAAGATAGTGACAGATTCTGTGTGTTTTTTAGGGGGTAATATGCAGTATGAACTGTCCGGCATCGCCACTGATGATGCTACGGACTCACCTGTGCACCAGAGGCAGGGGCAGAAAGTTGAGGACAGAGGTGGTGTCCAGACCACAGTCCAGCATAATGGTGGTGGATTTGAATTTGAGGACATTGCAAGGCAATGTAGGGTGACCAGACAGACAGTACTGAAAAAAACATGAACAGAAAGCCATTATAAGACACAACACTAGAGAAACTAGTGTAACTGTGCGCTAAACACTGACTTAAACTGAGTGTAGGGCAAAACCTCAGGTCAGGACCTCGCATGTAGTGCAAACCAGAAATGATGCTTGTTAGTATGTTTGACGGGGGCTGCATGCTGACAGACACACACGCATTAACATACACAAGCTGAACAGTAATCTAGGTACAAGAAAGAGACCCCACTTAGCTATCAACCTCATATCAATCACTTTGTATTATTTTGGCTAACAATGCCTGCCTGACGTTGCTAAGTTATTAGCTGCTAAGCTAAATTAGCAGATACTGACTTATAAAGGTAACTCGCAAAATATTGCAGCCAACAAGGCTTATTTAAACAATAATTCTACCAACAACTTTTTTACTTACCAGTTTCATTTCTGACACCAAGTAATGATGGATGAATCTGGTTTAGCTAGTTGGCTTTGCTAGCAAGCATTGCAGCCTTCTGAAGTGGTTTACCACTGTTCTCCACTCGTTGTCACTGATTTTTGACATTTACTGCCCCCTACAGTCGTGGAGTGTAACGTTACTGATACCGAATATTTCCCAGACCAAGGACATATTGAACAAATATTGAACAAAACACTAAATGTTTGCTTGTCTGTCTCTATATAAAGAAAAGCAGTATGTATCACAAAAAAGTCCATCAAAGCGTCGTGGACGTTGTCAACAAATGCACGTGCCTGCTGACTGCTGTACTGTCAGATTCGCTGGATCTACCCAGTGCCGTATATAAAACAGTTTGGTCAGTTACTAACAGGGAGGGACTGTGCAGGTGCCGATACCATGTCTAAAACTACCAAGTGTTGGCTGCATGAACATATCCTTAATATGACATCGGTGGGATGCACGACATTGTAAAAGTCAGCTGCAACTTCTACAGGCATGTGTTAAACATCAGTGTAAACCGCTGCAGTGACCAAACTCTGCCTATCGATGGCTCTGGTTTTACTCTATGCTGCTAGCTCGTTGACAACATGGCTAGCGACCTGTCAAACCTTCCCTGAGCCACTCATTAATAGATAGTCAAATCACCTAGTAATGTTGCGAAACTGATATTGTTACGTTAGCGTCAAACACGCTTCTTTACATCCGGTAGGCCGTGGTTTGGTGTTAGATCAGAATTTCTTTTTTATTTACTTAGCTAAAATAACATATCTAACTAGATTAGCTTGCTGGTCAAGCTGTGGAGGTCGATGTTTTCTAATGGAGGATTTGTACAGTTGTTAGCCAAGAAGGTTTACGCGTGGACAAGGACAGGTAAGGATAAACTCATTTCTTGTTTTCCGTCAGTGCTGTATATAACAAGAGCTGTAAATTGTATCAAAGATTATCAGCCAGTTACCCATGACTCGTATTACTAAAGAAAATGTGGCGTGGCGAGTTAATCCCCGGTGTAATAAGTTATAGGTCACTGCTCTTGAGGCTTGAATCACGGAGCATGCAAACATATATACAACTGAAGATGCCGTGTTGTTGCTGAAAAGTAACAGTCTACTAAAAATCCAAAACAAGAGCTGAAGGACTTAACCCAAGTGTTACACAATTCAAACTGTATCTAGACAGAAAAGAAAAAAAATTACTCATCACAGAAATCAAGATAAAGCAACTTCATTTTCTAACTTTTCGTTATGTTAGTTATCAGTTAGGATATGAAGAAAAAATATAAATCTTGTGTATTTTTAAACTATCCCCAAATAATGGTATATGTCCATATTGTTCAGTAAAAGGATATGTATTTGTATTAGCATTTAGAAACATTTAACATTCACTACTTGGAATAGGTGTTGACAATGCAAATATTGCGAGTTTTGTTAAAGTCATGTGTCTGTCATAAATGTCATCCCTCTCATTTTGCAGTGGTATCACTGGGTTTGCCTTTTGTATGTCACATAAGTGTCTTCCTCATTTGGCAGATCAGAAGAGGTGCAAGCTCAGTGTCTTCATCATGGGGAACGCCAGCAGTAATAACCTGGGGATCCCTCCAGCCAAAGGCCCCAATACTGTTGGATGCACAGACTTCATGATGGACCACACCACCCAGGTAACATTACAGCTTTTATCGCTACCTCCTCTCTCACGTTAGATTTAAACAACAGGATTAAAATATGATTGAACTGGACCACCAAAGAGTTTCAGCATGGGGTTAAAGCCTAAAGCTGTTGTGGCCACAATACAATTCTAACAGCTAGAGAGTTCAGGTTTGGGTGTATTACTGTAATCCACTTGGTTACTGCTAAAATGGCAGTCATAAATTGTGAATTGTTAGTCTCTTAGTTGCTGGGTGCGTAGCAATTAAATGAACATTCATTTTCATGACATCATACCTTGTTCACTCTGGCAGCAACACCCAACAAAGACAAGGGTTCAAAGTTCAGCTTGAGTTGAAACAGGATCCATAGTACAACTAAAACTGCATTTAACCCATTCTGTTTCTGCTGCCTGTTTGGGCTGTACCACTTTTAATCACATCACAGTAAACAACGTGTTTGTTTTCTTGATTTTGTCAAGTTTATATCTGTCTTGCCAACAGGGCAGCTTCTTCCGGCTCTATTATCCTTGTCATGCGACTGAAAGAGCAGAGAAACCAGACTGGATCCCATGCAGAGAGTACTTCAATGGTCTGGCAGACTTCATGAAAATCAATAGATCTCTCAGTGAAAAGATTTTCAACTACCTCTTTGGTGAATATTCCCAATTCACATAGAACATCTTCATCATATTTATATGCAGGTCTGTTGTTGAACCTGGTCTTCATCAGCTCTCTTTTATTTGTTTAAGGATCCTTTAAGATCCCAGCCTACTTGGACGCTCCATTTAAACCGAATGGAAAATGTCCTGTAGTGATCTTCTCCCATGGCCTAGGAGCCTTCAGGTACACACATCTGCTGTAGTATTTTTTTATGTTGTGATATGTTCAATTTATTCCCTATCCAAGATAGTGTCATTCAAATCTCTTTGGTTTTCCAGGACTTTGTATTCAGCAATATGTGCAGAACTGGCTTCTCAGGGCTTCATTGTGGCATCAGTGGAACACAGGTATTTGTATATCCATTACAGTAAATGTGCTCCATGTTTGCATATTATCTTTCTTCCTGTGGGAGTAATGATGTATTGGAATGCTTTTCAGTGCAAAAACCAAAAGGGCTTCTTTTAGTATTCAAACAAAGATGGAATTAATCCGTATGATAATAAGCCTGGTATACAATATACAGTATATTGTATTTGGGTAGATAATTCGAATGTTATTTTAAGTGCCACAATCATTATCGATTGGCAGTATAGTGAGCCATAGGCTTGTGTGCACTCAAACTTTCAAACTAACACTCCATGCCAGTCGGAGGAAATTCTAGTCACATGTGACCCAAGCGCTCCATACCAGAGGACTCTCTCCACAGACACGTGGTAGTCGCCCCCTCTTCTATAAGCTGCTGTCTGTTTATCTGTTGAGTAGGAGTGGAAAGGGTGTGCAGACAATGGTACGAACCAGGTCATCACATTTCTTTTCAGTATAGAATACAGGGGACCATATGGAGATGAACATAATGGCCTGTCCACAGCTAGTCACCCACATACACATACACACAGACACAGCGAGCTACTAAGACTAATGATTAATGTGCAGATCATAGATTACCATTCATTTATCGGATTCTTAAAGTAGGACTTTGAAACCTGTAGCTTGTAACTCAGGATGCACACATATCATAAAACACTATTTACAGAAGAACAGAGGAAACTCTCTTCCTTTTGTCTTTGGATTCAATTTTGGGAAAATAACTTAGAGAATCACCATTCAAAATCTGCTGTTTTTACTTTTGTGTTAAGGCCTTGTTTTGGTAAGGTTATTTTGAGATATTTATACCTGTGTCATGTTGTCTTTTTATGCAGAGACCAGTCTGCCTCAGCTACTTATTATTTCCGTGAAAAGTCTGAGTCAGAGAAGAGAGATCAGCCTTTGCCCAAACCCTCAGATTCATCCCCGGACAACCTGGTAGAGGAGTGGATGTACTACAGAACTCTGCAGCACGGAGAGAGCGAATTCCCCCTCAGAAATAAACAAGTACAGATAAAGTGTTTCATTACAAAAACATATCCACCTTGGGAAGAAAAATCTTTGGCCAATGTTAATTGATTAAATAATTAATTCACTGTATTTTTATGAGTCCACCCTGAACAAATTGTTACTATGCTTTAAGCAAAAGATAGCTAGTAATATTCCATAATGTGTGCAACTTTGACGTCTGTAGATTCTGTAATGTGCTCTTCAAAAATGGGTGATGGGTGAATTAGAAAAGCTCGTGGGCGCATTGCACAATGTCTGAATCTACCAATGGGAAATGTGCAGCAATGCAGTGTGATGTTATTGAATTCAGACCACATCCTTGTGTCTGTGGTTTTTTTATCTGATCTGTCTGCCACATATTTAATTAAAAACAGCCTCACATTTCTTTAGTTATCTGCTGTTTTCTGTTCTTTTTCCATTATGGACATTCATCCCTGCCATCTTTGGTGTTTTAAAATATTTCATAAGCGGAGTTTGCATTTCAAAACTAGGCTATTAGTGGGAATGTGGCAATATTTGGTATTTTTTGTTTTTCTCTTCCCTTATGGCTTTATAGTATTCTTTCTTGTAATTTCCAGGTGAAACAGAGAGCAGACGAATGCATTCGGGCTTTGGATAAACTCATTGAAATCAACTCAGGGACACCAGTGCAAAATGTATTGAAAACACAGTTTGACTGGACAACATTGGAGGTAAGTGATTCTCATGGTAAATTTTATAGTATTAAAGTAATGTGTGATGGTCATAAAGTGCATGATGTCTCAAGAAGATTGTTAATATGAGCTTTTTCCATCAGTTTAATCAGCTAAATGGCAGTCAGGTAATTGAGTTCGGGTCTAGTTGGATCTGAATCTGTGTCCAGATGGCAGGGCTTCCACTTGATCAAGTTAGCCACTTCTGAGTAACATCTTCTCATCATGTTATTACTCATTATCCCTTTCTCCTAACAGAACTCCATGGACCTGTGTAGGATAGCTGTAGTCGGGCATTCCTTCGGAGGAGCAACAGTGATTGAAGCACTGTGCAAAGAGGTTAAATTCAAGTACGTAGATGTGAAAGGTCATCCTCGTGTTGAAATCTCTTTGATCATTATGTCACATCAAAGCTGCAGTACAAGAACATCAAAACACATCAGGAATATCAAAAAAGTGGTAAAGATCTGAGCTGAAACAGGGAATTAAGTTTAACATTTGCATTATAACATTTTGTGATTAAAAACTGGATGTATGATAAAGAGATGCAGCCAATCTGTGCAGGAGAAAAACCCTCAAGAGGTATATATAAGTGCATCAAACTATCTAAAATTACATGCGTTAATAAATCAAGTCCATACTGTAAATTAAGATTAATTTATGTACTTATGTTTGAAACATACTTAAAAACAAACTTATAAACAGACTTAGGTCAGGACCAGCCTACCATTGGCTTCTGTATTGTAGGATACAGCAGAGGCCTAGAAATTTGCCAAATGTTAAACTACTTTTGGGGTCATCTTTTCTGCAAACCTTTATACTCTGCAACTAGGTGCGGTGTAGCCCTGGATGCCTGGATGTTCCCTCTAGATGAAGAGATCTTCCCCCGGGTGAAGCAGCCCATCTTCTTCATCAACTCAGAGAAGTTTCAGTGGGCAGGAAACATCAGCCGCATGAGGAAGCTGGACTCAGCCCTCATACAGAGGAAAATGATCACTATCAGGTACAGTAATGATACTGACATTTTTGACAAGTTCCTAAATACCAGGTTCGGACATAACAGAACTTGAACTTGAACCTGTCAAACAGGGTTGGGGATTTTAATGGCTTGCAGTAATGAAGTATACAGCTGGCAGCCAATTGACTGCATTGGATAACTGGCTAAAGTCTGTAGATTTCATCTCTGTCTAGTGTTTTTATTGAGTACATGGTAATGATTGTTTTTCTTTGTGTTCCTTAATCAGAGGCACAGTCCACCAGAGTTTCCCAGACTTCACCTTCCTCACAGGCAACTGGATCGGAAAGCTGATGAAGCTGAAAGGAGACATCGACCCAGAGATCGCCATGGACCTCTCCAACAAAGCCACCCTAGCCTTTCTGCAGCGCCATCTTGGTAAGGAAAACAAAGAAGTGAGCAGAAAACCTCATGTCTCAGCTGGCAAATATTGAAATTCTGCATTATGTTGAGATTTATGTTGAAAACCTCCTTGGATTTTTTAGGTCTGGAGAAGGACTTCAATCAGTGGGACCCTCTGATTGACGGGCAGGATGACAACCTCATTCCAGGAACCAATGTTACTGTTCTCCAGTCTGCCATTTAAACCTCAGTTCTGCCTCAGATGCTGCTGAAATACCAGTGACTACCTGGCCTGTGGTCACATGATCTTGCCTTGTGTATGGTAGTCCATGGAAAGACCTTATGATAAAATGGGCCTACTTGGGCATTTTGAGCTGATATACACTATATTTCCATCAGGATTAGGAAACTTTGGAGGAGAGCAGTTTTGCTTTCCAGTTTCTCCACTGACGGGAGGACTTGTCTCCTCTTTCTTGAGAATCAAAGCCCTCAAACATCTTGACAGGAAATACCACCTCACTCAGTGTACTAATATTTGTTTTATCTGGCCTTGAATGTCATGTAGGAACAGATCCACAAATGTGTAGTTGTTGAAATCTTGACCACTGAAAATGGTACAAGTTTTATGGTCTCCTAGAATGTAGATAAACCCAACCTTAAAATACTAAGGCTTGTCAATCACTATTTTCCTGGAATATGTCTCTTTTGACACATACAGCTCCATTAGAGACAACTATGGGTGCAGTGTGGTTAGGGTACGCCCCTTAATGAGATACAAATCCACCCAATGGGTTAGGGTTGGGTTTGTTTTTTTTTAAAATTTTATTTTAAAAATGTAGTTTTGTTTATATGATCTTAGATTAGTAATTTGATTATATACACAATATTAACCTAGTCGTAGTAATTTATCTATCACGCTTATCAAAAGGATACAAACACAATTTCAGGAAAGGAATAAGATGTTTCCTGGGCCTAACAGAAATATAAACATTATGTGCCTTCACTCACAGTACTGTTCCTCCTGGGTTATTGAAATGTATCAGCCTCTCTACTTTTATACACTCGTCTGAAACACCTGCATTTGTACACTACTGAAATCCAATAAATTTGGTTTCTTTATAAAGTTGTCCTCTAAACAGTTTGACTTTGTCCATATCGCCCAGCCCTAGTTCACACCTGGCTGAAAGCAGCACATTCTGTCACTCAAATTTATTAACCATGTCCACAGCCGATATCCTCACTGTCATAATGGTATGAGATGATGATGAGAATCATCACCACATAAAAATTGGAACTGGAATTCTTTGTTTTACAGGTTTTCATGGGGCCTCAGTGATATGCAAACTCATTACAGTGTCTAGCCACTCCAAAGAAATGGAAGGAGATAGAGGTGAAAGGAAACCATGACTCTTATGTATGGAAATGTAATATTTATTGTGCCAACATAAATTTCTCTCAAACACTTCCACACTTAGTACAGGATCAGTCGTCTTCAGGCATTTTTAAAACTTAAATTCTGTAGCAACAAAATATTAAATACTTAAGTTTTTAAAGACTCAAGTAGCAATTGAACAAAACATTTCAAACAAACACAAGACAGACTGATCTTATAATGCTTCAATTAACATATTGGGCAAGCACAAAAATACTGAGGTCAAATTCAGTGCTTCACAAAATTAGGCTGTTCACAACCAACCTGCCATGTGCATTACTAATAACTTTTTACCAAATGGTTCAGTAAGAACAGTGAGCCCTAAGACTAGAGGGCATGCCATGTCAACCTATTTACTTAAGACTTTGGCATTAAGCATTGTATGAGTACAAACAAAATGTAAACTCAACTTGAACATGTTGGACACTTTGAACTTAATGCAGCATGTGCAGTTAATAAATGTCCATCTGAGGTGTCTGGTGAAGACATGAAAGAAAGGCCACATGCTGATTCCATCATTACCAGTTTCTAATCTTGGTGCTGCTCAGGGGGCTGCATCTCCCCCATGAATATAACAGAATTATCACAGCTGTCCTTGATTACTAGAGAAAGATGAGTCACCATTGACAACAGGGCCTCTACAAGGGAAAGGAAAAAGGGAATAAATACTGATTCTCATACTCAAATACTCATTCAAATGTTACCTATTTCAATACATTCTAAAAGCAAATCTACAAAAACATTGCAATACCATGTAGTCACTTACCAAGACAGTCTTCAGCAGAATAGGACATTTCTTCTGCACATACATCATGCTTAACACCCTGGAAAATCATCAACAATATCAGAAACTGCAGCCGTCGATAGTAATGTGGATCCTTGTTCCTAAACATTTACCATTTCAACATTATATGCACACTCCTTAAGTTTTGACTAGATTTGTACATTGTGGGTGGTGTTTATTGTGATCAGTGCTCTGGGTGGAGAAATTTGTATGAGTGGACAGTGAAACTGCACTGACTTAAAAAACTACACCTGTTTGCGGCAAAGTGCTTTAGTAGCAGACTGCTTCAAACAAATTAGAAAATCGTGCAGCACGGCAGCCTCAAGTTGGCTGGTGCTTGAGTGCACACTGCCAAGAGCATTAAAAACACTCCAGCTCTTATAGAAATAGTCCTCGAGCATCACACGTGAAATGAGTCTCCAACTGCTTAAAATCCATTATACACACACTGTACAACCTTTTTCCAAGACATTTTATCCAATTAGCAAAGACCTAGAAAATTTAAATAGATTTGGATGTCTTTTTTCAGACTTTCCAGAGCTGTGTAAGACCCCCGTGTCCTTTGTCAATTTAAATTATAAACGATAAAAACATCACATTGAATCTCATTTTTCTTTGCATGACAGTAAAATCTGTTACCATATCTTGTGTGGGGCTTGTGTGCAACAGCTGCTCGCTGGCCTCTGCCTCAGCTTCATGTATCAAGTCTGGAAGCACAATGTGAATATCAGGAAAAACAGGCTTAAAAACAGCAAGACAACATGGTCTATCTCTGCATTAAAATAATGAAGTGATGTCAATCAAGAGGATTTTTTTCTGAACATCGTGTTCAATGTCACCATTTATGAACAACAAACGAGATGTGGGTTTCTTTTTAAGCACTAATAACAGATTTCAATGAACAATAACTAAAACAGAAAACACCAGTAATTGTAGGACATGCCTGACAAATTATTTTAAAACATTTGTTCAGAGAATATCATCTCATACCAATGCAGACATCTGCCTGACAGGCCTCTTCGAGAGGGCGTGTCACCTCTTCAACGGCATTATCCTAAACAGTAGTAAGGAGCACACTCAGAAGATGCACAGCCTTGCAGTTTTGTTTGAGGATTTTGTCGAGTGAATTCCATTACCGTCTGCTGAGAGGGAACTGTGTCGGTGCATGGCTCACTAGCTGCTGGTTCAGTGTCGGCCAGCAGGACTGCGGATGCAAAGAAATAACAAGTACAGTGTTGCCTGTGTTTGCATTTAAAGCACTGACCCTATAAAACTGAGCATAAACTGTAATGGTCATGTTTTTACAACAGGATCAAGTAATTAAAATCAATCAACTCTGCTGGCATATAAACAGTGAAAAAATTTATAATATTCAAGTGTTTGCACGCATACAGACACCACGAGGAAAAGGTGTAGAAAAGGGACTGAAATGTGTTAAACAATTCAATTTGACACACTATGAATCAAAATAATCACAACAAACCAAGGTGCTCATCTTCTTGATGAACCAGGGTCTCTTCTTCAATCATCAAGTTATTCTAAAATGAAAACACATCATTGATCACTGCGGCCTGAATGCTTTGTCTAATACAGACCATGTCCATGATAACAGATTGATACTCTGCACAGTGAGCATTTGAATGTGGTTCTTGTACAGGGTCAAAAAAAATCTGTTCACCTCTGTGCAAACCACTGAACTTCTGTTCCATTACCTTGTCGTATGTGGGAGTACATGGTGCTTCCTCCTGTGGAGCAACATCTCCAGTTTCAACTTCCTGTTCAATAGTAGCACCTGTAGAGACATTCACAATCATACTCCATATTGGCATTATCATGTAATCTGTCCACATAAACAGCATTCTTCACCCCAAAAAATACATTTGCAAAGAAATGTATTTCCTGACTCAAAATGACATAGGCTCATGTGAAAGCTTGCCTTTTACCCCAGATTTTTCTTTCCTTTTTTCAGATATTAACATTTAAACCTTGCAGCCTATGCAAACAGTATTTAATACATCTGATGGAGCTTTTGTGTGGTTAGGGTTAGGAATCGCTCACCAATAAGCTGTTGCACTGGAGTGCCAGTAGAAGACGGCAGTGATTCATTCTGGACCTACAGTTTAAGTGAACACACAATTTTAATCCAAGCAAATGCAACAAAATGCCAGACTGTCAAAGAAAGAACATTTATGTCCTTCCAAGGATTTCTACTCAGACATATCAAAGCAAACATGCAATACAGTAATATGATGCATGTTTAATGCAATGAAAAGTGCCATACAAAGTTAAACTGAAACTTGAAGTAGATGTATGCAGTGTTATGTATAGTGTGTATGATGATAGAAAAAAACTTAACACAGTAACACAAAGGCATTTGGCACCTGTTTTGATTCTTCAGAGGTGAGACCAAATGTCTTGTGCAAATCAGCATCTGCCTGGGGACCAAAATCCTCCTGGGACACCTTTAGACAAAAAGATGACAACCATAATGCAAATACAGACAAATTGTAATTACATATGTACATTAAACAATATCTTAAAGTAAAGAACAGGCTTCATGTAGTACATTTTTCCACTGTTTCTTACCCACCGTCTTCTGTAGCCACAGCACACAACTTGACATCTAGAAGAGAAGTGGATATCTATACCATGTAAACAGAGGTGCCACAACTTACCACTTTCTCTGCTTCCTCAGTGTTAACAGGATAATCTCTTGCAGAGTTGTCCTCACTGCCATCTTTTTGCTCATCTGAGTTTGTAAATGCAAAGAGAAAAACAAGAAAAGGCCACATCAGTGAAAACACTCATCATCTGCTGCTTGCCTAACAAGATGGTCATGCAATAAAACACAAATACTTATATAATGGAATATCACATTAAATATAACTTTGCTAGCAGATGAATATTTGCACTGGGACTTTTTCCTTGCATGCACTGAGAGACTACGGGTGGTGGTGCCAGGAAGTGTAAGATAGATAGGCTCGCTATATCCTGCTAAACATGTTACTGTGTCTTGTGCTTTGTTTTTCTTCCTTGTGTTTGTGTTGCTTCATTCTGCTCTATGCCTGACTGTCGATTAGTTAGATCTACAATTAAAAAAAGAGGAATTATACATTCATTAGCTTCCTCTTTCATTTGAATGGCATGTGTGCCATTGTCATCAACTCTTGTCTTCATGACAAACCGTTTTTCTTCCAGGTAACTAAAAATAATTTGCTGCTATAAGGGTTACATATATACAGAGAAAAAATAAGCTTTTTACTTGTTTTGGGGGGGGAAAAACAGGATATGTGTATAAAGTAATAAGAAAGTGCACTACAAATAAGCATGAAAAGTATAAACCATCACAGTTTCCATTCCTGTAGATGTTTGAATTTTTGGGAATCTAATTATTCAATTCACTTTTGAGTTTTGGGGCAGCATTTTGATTTAAAATAGACTGCCAATCCATTGCAATTATGTGATTATGCACATTGTGTATGTCATACAATACATACATATCATTACCGGAGTACTTGAGTGTCAAATGACAAATTTACACCCACACATCTGCTTCAAACTCATTGTGGCTGCTCATATGCATCTGCAACTGGCCATCACTTTAGAGTGTAGCTAAAGCACCACCAAAGGAGCAAAATCCTAAAAATAATCAGCTCTTGTCTAAAAGGAGTATCCATAAAAGGATTTGAAGAATTAATTCAGAATCTGACAATATAAAATGGCGATGCTCATCTTTGTTTTGGTTTTTGAACATAGCTCTAATTCCCAGGAATACAATCATTGCTGTCAACTGGGCAACCAAAAATATTGAAAGAAGAAGACATAGTATAAGCAAACTGCCAACTTACCAGCCTGAGGCTCTGTATGAGGTAAAGCCCTATCGTTGTCAGTACTGCCATCATTATCACACTGAAAACAAGCACAAGACAATCGCTCAATGAACTAACAGACATGTTACACTCCTGTTAACTTGTTGGCGGTATTATTTTACTGACCTGGTCAGACTCTTGCAACACTACCTCAAAGACACTGTCAGGGTCAACCATCATCTGAGAGTCATAATCTACTAGCAGAACCTGAAAACAATCAAATTAATGTCCACAATTTATTAAATATGCCAGTCAAGTGTGATAAACAGCCGTAGTTAGTTTCTTCATCTTGACAGAACACACTACAGAGAAAGCAATATTTACTAAACATCACTTTAAAAACATGAAAATATTTCTTCCTTGGAGCACAATAAGTATGTGGAGACTTCTCATATTGAACTTACTCATAGTTTATCCTAAAAAACTCTCAGGTGACCTTAATAAGGACATGATGGGGTTTTGCAAAAGAATATCGTAAATAACTCTGACATTGAATTTATTTGAACAATATGGGAGTCCATCTTAATCTTTGTGTGCCAACAGAGCCTTTGAAAACCACTGTTTTAAACATGAATGAATATTTTGGGTCCCTGCCATTTACCAGAGTGCAGTCCTGTAACTTCCTCAAGATCCGTGCTTTACACCATGACTTTACAGCAGATGACCAGACCACACAGGCTGAATCAACGGGGAGCGATTCAGCAGCTCTCAGCTGACCAAACTCTGTAAACATAAAATATATGGGGAAAAGGTTAAGTTTCTGGTTAAAATGAAAAGTTGCTGTGATTAAAATATTTCTGATATGCAGACCTAATGTAGACCACTGTTCATACCAACACTATACTGCATAAAGCATGTGAAAAAATATGCTACAGGACAATTTCAACAATTTATCACTCATGCTATACAGCATTTTGACATTTTTTTCTTTTAACATAACTTCCACACACTGATTCATTTTTGCTCTTACCATTTTCAAATTCAATAATGTAATACAGCCTACTGACGGGCTGCTACTACACTGTACTGTGTAGAATTCAGAGACAAGGACCATGGGACAAATGAAATGCGTAACTTACCAGAATATTTCATGTTGTCAGTGTTGTTCTCTACATTGTGGGTATCCAGCTCTTCAGGCAGACACTCCAACTCTGCAGCCACAGTCTGACACTCTTCCTCATCCACATGGCAGTACTCCTCTTGAGTTACCAACGTGTCTATAGCGGTGGGAGCAGACTCTGTACTCTGTGGCCCAGCCTCAATGCATCTCTTACTGAATGCTTTCTGAGTTTGCTTGACATCTGGGACCATTGCTCCCTCAAGATTCTCGTCTGTGTCTTTGTCACTTTCCACCACATTCATGCCAGCGTGCAAGTTCACACTATCTTGTTCACCTTTATCACACAGAGGTGACATGGTTTGATCTTTTCCGATATCATATGACAAATGGTCACTACTTGGTTCTGCTTCAGATATCTCAATAATAGGGACTGCCTTTACCACACGCTCTGTCTTTGTCGGTGGATCTGGTTGCACAGTTAGACTGCACTCTGAAGAAGTCTGATCAATATCTTCCTTTTGGGCATCAGCAAGAGACTCAGATTGAGCAGAGCCATCAGTGGTCATTACAAAGCCATCACCATACATGAGACCACTTGATAATTCTGAGGCATCACCTGCTGCAGAAGGAGCAGCAAGCTCTTCAATGCACTGCTCTTCTTTCTTATCTTCCTGAGACTGAATGAAAACAACAGCGTCTGTTTCTGGAATTACATGTTCCTCTGGTGAGTGAGCGAAAGGAACTGCTGTCTCTGAATCACATGGCAGTTGTGCTGTTTTGAATGAGGACGGTCTAATGGCATCCGGTTTATCGCTTGTGAAGGTCTTCCAGTAGGGTCTCATTATCTCATTTACCACTTGGCCTTCACATTCTGTCTGGACAAAGAATTTGATCTTGCCTTGTTCTCCTCTTCTTAGTCTAAGAACAGTCAACAGTAATAACTTGTCTGTTAAGAGTTGTGATAATTTGTCTGCTGCATCATCTTCCCATGAGCCATGAGCAGTGTCAAAACCCTCAAGCATGCATTCAAACGCCTGTGGTGGAATTTCACACAGTTCAGGCGGCATTTCCAACACGTCCTTCACATTGACTTGGGACTTGTTTCCATAGTCCACAAAAAAGATGGAAAGCATATCTTCTTCTTTGCTGATGACCTCTGCACGATACCACAGCTCATCTTCTGTATAGCGGGCAATGCATGGGCTGCCAGGAGAAAGTGTGTCTGCATCAACAGGCTTGTGTTGTGCTGAATCCCCTACTTCTGAGACACTTAGTGTGATCTTATCAAGTTTCTCTGAGTCAGCAGACTGACACCAAAAGGTCTGATCATTAGTTATGGTTGTGATATAAGCCTCTACCTGTTGTCCCTCTACAAAGTCAGGTTTGAGGTAATGCAGTGGATAGGGCTTCAATCCAGTTTTCTGAGGTGGAATCTGTCTACTGACAGGGCTCTGGACAAGCTCTTCATCCATTTGTCCACGTTTCTCTGAAATTTCAGAAGAAGCAGTTGGACTTCCACTAGGTATTTTACACATGACATTCACACCTTTGTCATCAAGGCTGACTTCCCACACAGAACCAGACTTCCTGATAAAGCGGCACTTCAGTTCCTTGTCGCCATTATCACCAATGTCTTTTTGGAACTTTAAGACAACATCTGGATCCAGCACAACCTCCTTCCCAAGAGCTGCACCATGACTCAGCATACAGTGTGTGCTATACATGGGGAATTCCAAGAAGGGTTTGTGGAGTCTGTGCATCTTGGAAGTTGATACCACTGCTGTATTTCCATAGTCTACAAACTGAACAAGAGCCATTTCGTTTCCATGGATTTCTCTCACAACTGCACGGTACCATGAGGAATCGTCTGGGAACTCCGCCTGAACAAGGTCCCCTGGATGCAAATCTTTAATGTGAATAGGTTTGATGTCTGGCTCACAATCATTTAGTTTTCCCACAATTGAGAATAGGTCATCTTCCTCTCTGACAAACTGGACATAGAAACTCAATGGGCTGTTGCAGTGAGAGACAAAGACATCTGCTTCCATACCTGATGCTATGGATTTTGAAGGCAGGTCTGTAAGTTTAGGGAGGGATTCAATCTCGTGTTCTGGGGGCACACAGCTTTTCTTCTGTGATTCTGAGCCAGGTAATTTCGATTTGATTACCTTTGATTTTGGGTCTGTGGGAATAGTTTGTTTTGATGGTCTGTTGTGAGCCTCTGCTGCCTCAGAGCCATTTCCTGCACTACTTGGCATCTTGCCAGATGGGTGCCTTTGGTGTGGAGGTCTGTACAGTTCCAATGTGGGAGCTCTGGTCCTCTGACCATGTTCACCAACGTGACGTAAAAGCTTTGGAGCAGACCGCTGACTGACTTTGAAAGGTTTTATCTCATCTTCCATTTGACATACTGGTTTTGGAAAAACCCATTGGTTTGTCTTTTCGATTTGTGCATCATCTTGCATTTCTGTAGCTTGTTTTGGGACAGCCTTAGTCTTTTGTACATTGTTTGTAGAAACCTCAAGTGCTTTCCTGCCCTGGAAGACAACCTGCTCTTCATTCTGCATCTCAATCTGAAACTTCTTCTTGATCTGGGAATTGACCTGAATGTTTCCAGAGTACAACTCAACCAGTAGTTTACCACCAGGTTCTCTGGCCACAACTAGTGCTCGGAATGTATGTTCTGTCGCATGACGTTCAAACCAGCTATTCACTTCAGTGGAAACACTGGCAGGGATGTCAGAGAGGCAACACTTAACAGCTTGTACTGGCACAGAAATGATGTCACTAGCTTCACTGGGAACTGGAAGCAAGTCAGATTTGTCCACCTCGAGGGTGTCACCATAGTCCACAAAGTGAACCAGTATAGATGGCTGTGTGGCCTTGATCTCTCCCCTGTACCAGAGCCCATCAGTGTATTTTGCAAAGCACACAGTTCTGATTTTTGTTGGGAACTTTGCATTCTTAAGCTTGTGACACAGATTGTTTAATTTCATCTCAAGGTCTTCTACCACGTGAGCATTCCTCTCAAGCTGGCAGTAGAACTGATTGACACTGTTCACATGGGTCACTGTCACTTTTTCTTCTGTGCCTGTTTTGATGTTGTGCGTTGAATAGTAGTATGTGTTCAAGCATAAAGAGGATCTGGGGGCTTTCTTGGGAGGTACACTCTTGGCAAGACTGGCCATAAGGGTGCAGGCACTTTCAAAGGGAGTTTCGAGATCCACAACATTGAACACAATCTTATGCTCACTGTACATGAGGGCATATATGGTGCACTTTAAAATCACATGGTTGGATGTAGCAGTATCCACAAAGTCCTGGAACTGAGCCACTGCTTCCTCACCCCAATCATTCATGGTAGATGCTGGGTCAGCAAGGTTGTACAGGCTGCATCGAAAAGCTTGACCTTTCAGATTCAGGAATTCAGGAAATATCTTCCTTAGGTCATAGAGGGAGACTGTCTTCATCTGGCCATAGTCAACAAACAACACATCTACTTTGGGCGTCACATGTTTGTGAATTACAAGGGCTCTGTACC
Organism: Neoniphon sammara; assembly: GCA_900302535.1. Taxonomy (NCBI): domain Eukaryota; kingdom Metazoa; phylum Chordata; class Actinopteri; order Holocentriformes; family Holocentridae; genus Neoniphon; species Neoniphon sammara. The sequence goes on along the minus strand of OMKZ01020467.1, from coordinate 22,579 downwards.
ACATTCCATTGTCTGGATGGCGAGCAACGCATGCCGATTCTACGAAAGGCTGGTACTTACTACATGCATAGTGTGTCTGTATGTCTTGCATAAGCAATTTCAAGTGACCTGCATTTTGTACTAGTTGGCACCAGAAGTCATTTGGGCTTTCAATGTAAGACACACTGACCTCAAGGGTACTTCCTATGGGGAACATGTGCTCCTGAAAGGCAGCATTTCTGCTTTCATTGTTGGTGGGACCAACAGTGGTTGAGGTTTGCAGAGAAATCCCACTTTCCCTGTGTAAATAGGGTGTGACACATGGACTCCTCGCTGCAGGGATAGTGGCAGGTCCCATGATCATCCTGCTAGTGGGTTGTTTCTGTGCTTCATCCTTTTCAGCAAGGCCAGAACTGCACATCAGCTTGCTGATATCTCTCTCTCCATGAGCTGCTGAATCTGTCATACGAACAACATAACCACCATCATATTTTGCTGTCACATGTACATTTAGGACTTTGTCTGTGACTGCTTTAGTGAAAAAGTCAGTGGCACTGTGGCTCCATCTCTGATCTTTAGGCTTGACATCAGCCAGCTTACATTTCAGTACAAGCTGGGGCAGCTTTTTGAACTTGTCAGGAAGGACCCTGATGTCACTCCTATCAATCACTTCAGTGTTTCCATAATCAACAAAGAACACCTTGATTTGTGTCTCACTGATTTCGGATACAATTGCTCTGTAGAAATCACCATCTTTGGCCTTGGCAGCACAGAAGAGGCCAACAACTGGATTTCTCACCACATTTTCATTACCAGAATCCCTGTACAGATCAGAGATGCTATCCATCGTTTTATCCATCTCATCTGCATACTTCTGTGTTTGGATCCAAAACTCTGACGGATTGGACACATGCTGTACAACTGCCACATGCGTGGAATTGAGAGGGAGGTCTTCAACTAGCAACTTCTCCGAAATCCCTTTCTCATCTAATCCCACCACAGCCTGTAGGGAAGCAGATGCATTTCCTTCACTTTCTTTTCGAACTGGATGCTGGCGTCTGTATGCAGTGCTGCGGATAGCAAAATCTCCAAGTGAATTTTCACACTCAAGAAAAGACCTCTCCCTAGTGCTAAACAAGTTGTTGAGATTTGTGTTTTCATTCCCATAGAGCGTTACATAGTGAACACCCTCCGACAGGCTCTGATACTCAAATTTGGCAATGACTGTCTTGTACAGGAGCAGGGTCTTAAGATGGTCAATCTGGTTTGCTGTCCATCCCACACCTCTGTCTATGATTCCATGGAGGGAACAGATGTAAGTCACAACAGGCATCCTGAAGAACTCTTCAGCCAATGGTCTTACATTCTCCACCTGAACAAACTGCTTCGTCCCATAGTCCACATTCAGTACTTCGACCACTTTGTTGTTCGGCAATACCTGCTGCAAAACAGACCGGTACCACCTACCATCACTTCCTCTTGCAGCACATGGGGACCCAAGCATATCAGGACTTAGAATGCAAGTGGCCAGTCTGCCCTCATAGTACTGAGTGATCTGTCCTGTCAGCTTCTTCAGCTCTTGTGAGAAAACCTTCAACTGGCAGAAAACCCGCTGTGGATTTGTTACTTCTGTGACAATGACTGTCTCCACAGTTCCTGTCAGCAGCTCTGGATACATAAAAAGCTTTTGCTTGCGTATTTGAGCACTTGGTCCTAAAGGTTCATTTCTCATGGAGCTCTGCCGAGTCTCGGTGGACCCCTGAGCACCATCATTGGACTGTAGTGTCTCAAGTAAAAAGTCCTTGAACCTATCAGCAGACAGCTTCCGGGCAAATCCCATCTCATACATTTGTTTTGATATGCATGGGATGTGAAGGACAAATGTTCTGTGAGGCACCAGTATGTCTTGGACACGTGCCGTCACATATTTCCCAGAGAGAGATTTTAGAAACTCCACAGCCACTGGAGACCACCTGTTCTCAGGTGAAAGTGGTAACACGTTAGAAAGCACGCAGAATTCCACTTCAGGTGGCAAGTGGAAGTGCTCTTTCTTACCCCATGCAAGCATGTTTGTGGTGGTACTATGCATCCACCCTTTGTCAGTAAGGAACACACTGTAATTCTTGCCATTTCTTGAAACTATGCGAGACCTGTACCAAGTATCATCCACTTGAACCAAGCATTGGTCACCAGGGTTTCCTTCAAATTCATGGAATTCTTTTCCAGGAGACTGAATAGCTTTTGCCAAGAACTGATAGTCTGTTTTCTTTTCCTGGCTAAAGCTGCCCCAGAGCTCCACAAGCACACAAAGGGGATTCAAGTTGACCCTAGTTATGAGGACTGTTACATCTGATCCTGGTGTAGGGAGTCCAGGGATTGAGGACATATTGGCACTTTCAAGAATTCCAATTTTCCATCTGTTGTTAGCTCTCATCAACAGAGCTCATATGTCAGGCCTGAATGTATCTGGAAAATATGGATACACACCACAAATACACACACATAATATTAGCTGAATATCAAGATATACACAGATTTGCCAAAAAAGTACTAGAACTCTGAGGTTTATTTACTTCCACTTCAAAAATTATACTATGAAAATTTTTATTAGTTCATTACCTTATTAGTTGAGTTTGTACAGAACAAGTTGCACTAACGGGCATTTCAATATACTAGGTAGTTTCAATGCTAGAGCCTCAAAGGGTCTGGTGTGACCAGGCTTCTTGCAATATTCTCGTGAGACCAGACATATTCCCCTTTTCTACTAAAAAGTTCCAGGGTCTTGCTATTGACAGGCTTCCGGGGATAAAGCTCATTTCTGTGTTTCCACCACACCCCAAAGGGGTACACCATTACATATGTTATACAAAATCTTATTTTTTTTTTTTTTTTTTTTTTTTTTTTT
>OMKZ01020467.1:0-12257 GCA_900302535.1 Neoniphon sammara | reverse complement strand
CCTTTTTTTTTTTTTTTTTTTTTGGCTGATACACTTATATTTAATGTTAAACAGAAACATGTGATGTGATGCCCCACAGTACCTCATGCAAAAGCAAATACTTTAAAAATATATATTAGTAAGAACTGCCCTAAGATGTAGAAATTACAAGGTGGACAAGGAAGAAATCCAGGATAAAACAGGCAAAGGGAGGCAGGCAAGCATATGATTGCTAGAGTTAAAATTTACCTTACTACTTTAGTCTTAACACTCTCTACAACTACTAATATTACTACTACTAATAATAATAAGATCCTAATGTGTTCAGATCTTATCATGCTTTATGTTTCATTTACGTGCTTTCTGGATCATACCATGACAATGTTGAGCTGAAAAGTTATTAAATTCATTTTAAATATTTGAGTTAATACACAAGACAGGGAAATATAAAGCCAGGCGTGACCTGACAGTACTATGATTGTATTGCACATATCTGTACTGTGAAGGATAGAAAGAAATGAAACAGCTGACAGTGTGTGAAACTGCAGAGGAGGTGCCACTCGCATTTTTAAGCATGGGACAATGCAATTTTGGCCAAGAGAGTGGAGTGGGAAAATAAGGCAAGTCTTTATAATCAGCAGTCATGAAGGCAAACTTTAGAGGGAATAGGGGGGATATAGGAGAGACCTAGTCCAAACGACAAAGGTTGAGGTCATTGTGAGCTGAGAAGTGGGCTGGCTTCGGTCGGGAAATATCCAGATGGAAAGTGGACGCAGAGAACTGGAAGGTGTGAAGTATGCTCTCCCTGAATGTGGGAATTACAAGAAGGAATAGAGGTAGCTTTATAAAGAACTAGTCATATTTGGAGTAAGTGTGTAATACAGTGTGTAGTGCACACTTAGTACTAGAGTAACCAGTTCTTGAAACACACAAACAACAAACAGCAACAAAAAAGGACACTAAGTATTGGACATAATAAGGTATTTTAATATGGAGTACCCGTAGCTTTGTGCAGAACTGCCAGTCAACATGCAGGGGGCAGCAAAGCGCCGTCGATGCATTCAGTCTGTTGTAAACGCTGGAAGAGGAGGAAGAACTGAGAACGGATCGCTACTATAACATTTCAACTGCATATATAACAAGCATACATACAGCACAAATTCCAATATAAAACAAAGTGACCATGTTTTGTCGGAATAAATAAAGTGACATTTATCTGTGATCTAATCGCTCGGGAAGCGGAAGTTCGTCATTAGCTAGCGACCGCGTTTGTTGCGCAGCTGCCATTTTGTCGTGAAGCTCAGAAAGCTACTGTGTGTTTGTTATTCAGCGGCCTTATTTATACATAAAAGTGTCTCATCATGGCTATGCAAGCAGCGAAACGAGCTAATGTAAGTTTATACAAGTCGTCTGTTGTTCTGAAACAGTTATCAAATGTACACATATGTCTAGTGATGGTCATTAACTGTAATATCAACTTGGTCAGGAAGCTAACGTTAGCATAGCGTTAGCTAGTCAGCCAACGAACTGAAAACATATCACACTAACGTTAGTAAATCAAAACCTGCGCACTCCCGTTGTATTTAAAAGCTAAAACTGACCAAATCAACAGTTCACAGTATTGCGATAACACATACTAAGAACTACAGAGGCTAGAATTTGTTCTAAACCCTTAAAATGACCAGGTGTACCTGTGCTAACTTACCAAAATAATTAGCTAACGTTAATGCAACATAGCCAAATAGTTATAACTATTTGATTTGAAGGTATTTCAAATAGGACAAGCAAGTTAACATTACAGAAAATATGGGAGAGAAATGAATGTGGCTATATGTATTGGGTAGGGATTTTTGATTGACGGTTTAGAGAATACCAAACAAACAGGCCATTATTACATGAGGTAACGTTGACAAAGATGTAACGTTAGAGACATTTCGAATTGTGCTTTTCTGGTTTCCATGGCTAATATTTTACTTATGTTGACTCCCCTGTTTGGTTTAAATTAGTTTAATTGACCTGTTTTTCTCTCTGTCTACTGTAGATACGATTACCCCCTGAAGTCAACAGAATTCTGTACATTAGAAACCTTCCGTATAAGATCACAGCTGAGGAAATGTACGATATCTTTGGGAAATATGGACCAATACGTCAAATCAGAACGTAAGTACGGTGCTCTGCTAGTTATAGTGCTGCATTGGAGTATTTATCAGTATCATTCTGATGCTTTACTCGGTACTAAAATAATTTATTTGATACCTTTATTCCTTGACTCAATGTACATTTAATCATGCAATAGAGGTGCATGGTTTTAGTGTACGCAATACAGCTTTCTTTTTCTAAATCTGTTGGTTTGTGTGGTAGATAAATCAACACTGAAATCAGTCAAAGTTCCCATCCCTTAAATAGAGTAGACAGTTCTGGTTGGGCTATAAACTGGAATAGGTCACTGAGAAACCAGTCAGAAAGGCGCTCTTAAAATAATTACTGTCATCAAAAGTCAAATTTATGTTTATGTCGTAGTCACTGTTTCAGTCTCAAAGACTTCACAGTGACCATGTTATAAAAACGCAGATAACAAAACAAATACAAATGAAAACTGCATATATTTGTATTGTAACCTTATAGTTATTTGTTTTTCCTTTCTCAGAGGGAACACACCAGAAACCAGAGGAACAGCCTATGTGGTGTATGAAGACATCTTTGATGCCAAGAACGCCTGCGACCACCTGTCTGGCTTCAATGTCTGCAACCGCTACCTGGTGGTCCTCTACTACAACGCAAACAGAGTATGTATCATCCGTCCATGTACATGGCCAGGTCAAAATCTTCAGGGTTCCTACACTTTGTGGGGAAAACCTACACATATATTTTCTAGTTTTTCAATCACACAGAAAATCTGTAAACAAATGTCTAAAAAAATGAAATGTTTTTTCTGGAAATTTAGACAGTTACGGGTTGTTTTCTCTACAGTCACCAGAAATAAGTATTAGGAGATATTATGCATTAAGATTTACATTTATATGGAAAGATAATAATTTGTAGATGAAAAACACCTGGTCTGATTTTTTTCTCCTTTTTACTTAATCTTCTTCAGGCTTTCCAGAAGATGGACACAAAGAAGAAAGAGGAACAGTTGAAGCTTCTAAAAGAGAAATACGGCATCAACACAGACCCTCCGAAGTAGTGGCCTGGAAACGACGTCTTGTTTTTTTTCTTCTCACCTCAGTGTCCAGAACATGTTTTTCCATCTGTACAAATGTATTTCTTCCTTTGTTTTATGCCCGTATAATTTTTGCTAAAAAAAATCTTCTTGGCAATATATTTTTTACGTGTGAAGGCATACATATATTAAGTCTTGGTCCAGCTGAGGAGTTCTTATCAAATGTCAACAATTCTGGATTGGATCAAGGTTTACAGTATGTGAGTTAAATTCAGGGAAGAGAACTGTTTTTGTCCACCAGCCACATTGCCTGCTGTATCTCAAAATTCACCTACCAAATAGATTTTCAGAATAGGACTTGAAAATTGTGTGTCAGAGTGGTTGGAAGGTGAGACAAACTTGACAACAACCAAGCAACAACAAAGTTTTACCAGTTTTGAGGAAGTAGCTGGTCGTCGTTTCCCACCACCATTGACTTACTAACATCTGGTCTAGTTTCGTTGTTTCACAGTGTTTTTGTTTGGCCTGTTTGAATTTGTCTATTCTTTCATATTATACAGTTATTATATGTGAATTTAAGGTTAACCATAGTCCACAATATGTGATCTGAAATCATCAGTTGATCAATCCTGAGTTTGTAAAGTATATCTTCTCTGTAAAATAAATGTTCCTTTTTATAAAAAGCTGTTTGCTGTCTGTGAGTGAATGAAGTAGAAACACTGTCCTCTGTGTGAACCTGCTCAGATCAATAGGCAGCCCGTGTTTTCCGCCTTTGTGCTGGGAAGCGTGTCCCCATATTCTTATTTTGCCTGAAGCTTCAAGTCACGTGTTTATACAATCTGGAGTTTCACTTGTTGTGGTATTTTGCCTGTTTTCATGGTGAGAGCATCGGCCTCTTCATGAACCCCAATAATCAATGACTTCAGGTTTTGTGCTAAAGGGGTAAACGTGGCTTGCTGTCTCACTGACATTACCTGTGCAACGATTTTCAGTATACAGTGCTCAAAGTATGGTGTTCCAACTCCAGAAATAGAAATATTCAGCAAGTTTACTTAAGGGGTCAGGGAAAGAATTCTGGTGAACCTTGATAGACTCCATCATGTCAAGATACTTACGTGTTTTACACAGATTTGTGATATATAATCAGCTGTCCTGTAATCATCAATAGGAACAGATGGGTATGGGCAATGGACTGATGGATGGGTATTTAGGTGTGATGGACAGTATTCCACTTTGTACATTACTCTATTTGCCTGTGTGAATTCCCTGGAAAATATTTTTTAAACAGTGACATCTGGTGGTTGTGCAGAGTACAGGATTCTACAATATCAAATTTCAGTATATTTCTGTTTCTGATATCTTGTTTAGCCTGCGACTGCCATCTGATACCAGCATCAGTGATGATCTCATTTTGCTTTTGTATATCTGTCTTAATATTGTAAGGTATGGCCCATTGCGTGGTTATGAATCTCAACCATTGCTAAAGTGGTTCTCAGATTGGGGTCCATGGTACAAAATGTGATCCAGCTGGGGGTTTTTGGCCTCATGCAGATCTAGTGGGTTCTTGACATGAAATGTTTGGGGATCCCCGACTTTAGGTACTCACTATCAACAAATGAATGCCCGATGTGCCCAGACTTAGATGGTAAACTACAGCTGATGTGTCATGGGCTTGTGTAGACGCTTCTTATTTGTTGAGTTACCAGACTAGACAGCGATCCATAGAGTTCCTTTTATTAGAGTAAATCACAACACAGGGAGTAGTGCAGCCATGTCATTGGGGACACAATACATGCTACAAAAGAATCCTTGTACACGGTTGCCATTGCTTACATTTGGTATCTTGATCGTAATAGCAATAGTAATAATAACAGAGTTGTAATTAGAAACATTTTCTGGCCAAAGATGTTCATGTAAAGAAGTTCAGATTACAAACAGATTAGGACAAACCTCACTGTTGAGAGATGGTGATGGACTGGTATGCTAGTATTGGCGTTATTGCAGTGCAGAATATTATGAATATAATGACTCATATAGCCTCCCAAGTATGAAAACGGCTCGTAAAACAATGGGCCCAGTAGTCTATCAACCTGGAGTCATATTTATACAGGTGGGAAATGGCCAAACAGGGCCAGTAGAATTATCTTAGTGAGTGTTTCCACTTCTAGGGCTTCTAGGTTCTTTCCAAATCATTTTAAGAGGGTACCACACTTGAAAGGGAATGCTGAACTTCTCTACATGTAGTATGCATCCGTACGTGTACAATATGAGAGAAGGGAGTAAAAAAGTACAAAAAGATTGACTGATCATTAAGAGGAGCGAGAGAGAAATACTTCATGGGCTGGGAGGGCGAATCGTCCAACCTGCTTAACACATGGCTTCAGGGGCTGTCCTTTAGTTACAGTGTGTAATGAAATGCCATTCACTGCTGCACTCACTAGTTTTTACTTCCATTGAAAAAGACAACTAAGAGTTAGTGTTCAGTGTCTACCACAAAATGTTGCAATGGCCTTATTTCTACGTTTCTTTACACTCAAAAGAGGGTCAAAATCCCCTCTGGATCCAGCTTGTTGATATGCAACCTGTATGCTCCATGGAAAAAAAAAAACTGTGTGATGGTGACATAGGTTAAAACTAACTTCGTTAATATAAGCCTAAAACCTCTCCACTGTAGAGGACTACTCTTTAAATGCTAATTTAAGCCATTCACTACCTGTGGTTGGTTACACCGAGGGTAAACATCCATTTGCCAAGAAATCCTGATTTAATTGTTTGATCTCCTTTACTTCCAATCCATTAGCCTCTATTTTTCATAAGTGTGTTTAGTTCTCCTTATCATCAGTGATGTTTCAGAACGGTGAATTCATCAGATCCTCCACATTCATCATCTACCCATTCAAAAAAATAGATTGATGAGACAGTGTTTTTATATGCGCGGGGGCAGGGAATTAGTTTTTAGCAACATATACTCTAGCTAATCTACAAGGAAACATGCTCCCACAGTTATAGCAGTCAAAATCAAAAAGTCTTGACAGATCACAAAAATTACATCCCATACGACAATACTTGTAGAAGGACCTACTGCAATATGATTTATTTTTTCCCCTAGTCAGTAAAAATCTTTTCTCACGGTTTAAAGTGTCACCGCATGTCTTTGATAAGGCTTTCTGTCTTCGATTAATCTTACAGGATGCAAAAATGAGGAGATCTTAAGGCAGAACCTAAAGGCATGCAAATTAACTACATTTACAGTTTTACCGACAGTACAAGCATGTTTTTTGTAAGGAAAAGTTGGACAAACGCTAATCCATCTCTTCATCTATCCAGAACTATTTTAGATGAAAGGATTGAGTGTTTTATTGGAGGCAGATACATTATTGTAGGAATTTGGTTCGGTTGACTCAATATTACTCAGTATTATGAAACACATATAGCTAGCATCAGTAAACTTGGAACAATAAATAGAGTAGCGGCAATTTTAACGTAGCACATCACTGATGCGCAAGCTCCAGTAGAATGAAATTGTATGGAAAATACTTTGCACACTTCACATTTTGGCAGTTGATCTTTAAATAATTTAAATATATATATATTCATATTTATATATCTATATATTTATATATATCTATATATATTTGTGCGAGGTGTAAATATGTAGTAAGGGATGTGTGTATTTGTGTGTAAGTGCATGTATTGTGTGTGTGTGTGTGTGTATGTGTATGTGTGTGTGTGTGTGTGTGTGTGTGTGTATGTGGGGTGAGTGTGCACCCGCACTCTTGCACTCGCACACTGTTATATGTTATGTGTAGATCATTTTATAGCAAATAACATTCTCATGCACACGAGTGTTTCAAACACAAGAAGCGGATCCATTGAAAGGTAGTCCAAGCATTTTTTTTTTCAGTGGAAATAGCTGCAAACTGAATGGAACATGAAATTCTTTCTGTGCAGTCCGTGGCGGCTGGTGGAGCGCTTTGTTTGGCCCTCCTGCCTATTTCTGGAGGTCACACTGCAGGAGTAATACGATGGAGGGGTCGCTCTTGGCCGCCTCTTTGAACTCCTCCAGTGAGATCTGGTCGTCGTTGTTCTTATCCATCTTGGAGAAGATCTTGTCCACCCTCTGCTCGGGCGTCAGGCCGTCCTCGTTCATTTTCATCATGATCACCGTGCCGACCATCTTGTAGATCGCCTGCAGGGAGGAGACGTGAGACGGGTTGAGCTTCGATTATCGAGCAGCAAAACAGAGATAAGAAAGAGAGAGAGAGAGGGGGGCACAAACACCAGCAAAACACCCCGAAACAGATATCTAATATGGGCTCTGCAGCAGTCTGTGTGTGTGTGTGTGTTGTGTGTGTGTGTGTGTGTGTGTATCACTCCTTTATTCAACCTAAAGTCCCAAAATTCTACTTGAGTAAAATCTAATGTGCTGTGAGAAACTCAAACCAGAAGGAAGAAGAAAACAACAACAAGAAAACATGTATAAAGGGCCACCACAGAACTTGTGTGTGTGTGTGTGTCTCAGTTCCTCAAGCAACATAAATTCCCCAAATTCTAGATGACTAAAATTCTAATGAGCGTCTGCTCTAAGTATGCTCTTTCCCTCCTCATTGCGGATGTTTGTTTTGTATTATTTGAGCTCATGAATAATTAGTGCCCTGTCAGCCCACACAGGCCTCGCACTCAGCCCTCTGGTCTGTGACCTTTAACTAAGTCCAAAAAAAATTCAAACTTGCTGCATCCTGGTGACTCAGCAGGTTAAGCAGCACACAATGCACTTGTGACAACTCATGACCTGCAACACATCTTCCCATTGTTTGGTATTTTAAAGAGCAAGTAAACACCAAACCTATATCTGTGTAAAGCCTGCCATCTAATGGTAAAAGCGTGAAATTGCTGCTGGGTGATTTTTGGTGACAGGTTATGTCACTTTCTATACTACAGCAGGAACATGACATCACTTAAAAGATTGATCAGCTGGGGTTAAGATACTGTTTAATATAGTAAAGGAGCCTTCAAAATAAAATTATTCTAATCTAAACTAAAATAATATGGTCAAGAGAAGCAGAAGAAGAAGAAGAGAAGAAGAAGAAGATACTGAAATGTTAAAAACCAAACAACAATATGGAGTAATATGGATAAAAATATTGATATCCATTTATCTACATGAGAGAGATTTAACATCTTGTATATGTGAAATTGACGCTGTCCTTGTATTTCAATTATACTATGAAAAAAGGTATTGGTTTCCTCTTTTAACAATATTAAATAAACTAATAATTTAATATTAGTATCAGGACTAAGCCTAACAGCCAGTACAAGTGCTGCTACTGTTCTTCAGATCTAGATCAACCACTCCTCTGCTCTGATACCTCGATGATCTCCAGCATCTCCACCCGCGTGATCTTGCCGTCTCCGTCCAGGTCGTACATGTTGAAGGCCCAGTTGAGTTTCTGCTCGAAGCTGCCTCGTGACGTGATGGAGAGCGCGCAGATGAACTCTCTGAAGTCGATGGTGCCGTCGCCGTTCTTGTCGAAGGTCCTGAAAGCGTGCTGGGCGAACTTGGACGCGTCGCCGTAGGGGAAGAACTGCAAGGGAGAAAGGGAATAAATAGGAGGATGCAAACATCAGTGGGTTTTTTTTCATGATCAGCTGTTTTAATGTTTGTTCTTTTTTTTTCTAAATGCAATCATAAAAAAAACCCTCTAAGAATCATTATCATAACCAAGGGAAATGTATTTGGTTAAGCAGACGATGTTTTTTGTTTTGACAGTCTGTGGTCATGGCTGTTATGTTTCCTTGGGTAACTCTGTGTGATAAGGCGTAGCTTACAGAGCCAGTTGAGGCAGATAATTCAAATGGCTGTGTCTCACTCAAGCCAAGTGATGTGTTAACAGGCGTATAAGCCAGGCTCAATCATTTCAATAAAACTCTGCTATTCTGCACCAGCATTCTAACCAGCATCCTGAACTTCATTCTCTAGCGGAGAATGAACTTTTCCAAATTAAAGAAAGTACCTGAATCCAAGGAAGCTGCCATATGACGACAAAAATTACTACCACTGGATAAAATTGCATTTATGATCAGGTGAGCAATTGTACCAAGAAGTGAGTAAAAGTTTGTCCATATTCTGGCTGCACATCTTCTTTCACCCTCACCTCAGATTGTCTCCTGCCTGCAGTCTTTCCCAGAGCTTAGTGATGCATTTCAAACCCTCCACCGGTTATAGCCAACAACAGTGCTAATGTAATCTTTATTGATCCCTGAAGGGAAATTCTCTTTTCTCTTGCCGCTGCCTACACAGGGAGGTCAGGGTCAGCCACAGAACAGCCCTGCAGCTGCTGGTGATTCAGCGTCTTGCTCAAGGGCACTGCGGCAGGGCAGACGCTAACTGTGACATGGGCTTGAACCCTGCAAGATGAGGACACGTCAACCTGCTGCACCCTGCTGCGGTTTTCTAAGTCAGCACAGACCCTGAGTGTTGTAACCCTACAGCCCTTTTTAAATCACTCAGAAATGATCCAAAGCTTGAAAAATATACGGCCGTCAACTTGAGGCTAAACAAACTCCTGGGAAATTTAGCTTTAATGGGTCCTCTGTGGATTAGTTAGTCTTAAATCTCATTCCGCTGGTCTCAAATTGGATCCTGGCTCAAGATCTTTATCATCACTCTCTCTTTTCAAAAGTAGCTATGAACAACCAAAGTGTTACCAAGGGAAACTTTGGAAAGGAGGGATTGTGTCCACTTTTGTCATGAACTGTTTTACTCCCTGGAGAAATGGTCTCTGCTACAGTCTCCACCCATAGGCATGTGCACAAGGACAAAACTTAATGCACAACTAATTGTAAGGACGATAAAACACAATCTTACATGTGACAAGGCTGGTAAGAAGACGCTCTAATGACATTTGTTGTCTGTTTTCTAGACCCAAAGTCAGATATACATGTAGAACATTATTCTCGGTGACTGTGAAGTCTCTGCTCACACCATCTGCTGGTTTAGCCTCACACTTAAAAAAAATGTCAATACCGTCCACTTCTCATCAGTGGTTCCAGATCACTCTAAGAAGGTCTGGTGTCAGAGGCAAAGAGCCCAGGGAATGCCCAATTCATTCTCCTCCAAAGGTTAGATAATCACCTAGAAATTATTACATTTAGGCATTAGGTTAAAGATGGTCAATGGTTTGGTGTGATGAAGGGGGCGTTCTCTGAGGTGGAAGTAGCTTGAAGCTTTAAGGTCTTTGGTCTGCCGCTGGACCCTTTGAGATGATTCACTGACTGAAATTTGTAAGGAAGGGTATTTTGGGAGGGATGATGCAATAAATAGCGTGTAAATTCAAATACATATTTAGCACACTGTGATGTTGAGATAAGTTCTTGTTCAGGCCAACACCAAGGTAAAACAGGGTATCAGTATGAAAACACAATGAAACTGAAACCCAACAGCAGTATGTAACCTTTCAGAGGCAAAACTAACATGACTTCATTAACTGTCCTGTTCACATTTAGATGGTTGGTGAGAAAAGAGGATGTATCTCAGTCTTTTTCCTCTGGGTATCAGCAATCTAAATCATCCGTGTCATCGTTGCTTCCCTAAGCCGGCCATGCTCACGGGGTCAGAGGTTAATGCAGTAACTCTGTGGATGAGCACCGAGGCCCTGCTTCACATGTCATCCAGCCCAGAAACCCCAGGAGTGGCCGAGCGATTCATTAGACACAACCTTCCACTTGACCTCCCTGGTAAGAACACTAAGAGCTGATGGGTAATCTAAGATGAGCTTGGCTGCTCTCTCGGTGGACTTGTATAAACAAAAGAGGCTTGGAGATACAGTAATAGTCTCCCATTAGGAAAATGGAACATCATTTTTGTGTTTTCTATGAGGCAACGTCTATTGCTCGTGGTATACTGTTTGCACAGTTAATAAAAACTAATACAAGGCAAGACAGGTAAAGGAATGAGACAATTACTTAAAGAGAGATGTGGTCTTGCACTAAGTCTTGACTATTCGATTTTGTCAGTCAAGTAAAATTCTATTCAGATTCATTGAGCGCTGCAAGCAGGAATTAGTAAAGTCAAGGCAAGTCAATTCAGAAGAAATGAAATAGCTGCAGCCTTTTAATATTTCATCTCTGAGTGAACAGCTACAGCAAATGCCAACAGATCCTGCACCTGCTGACATTTTTGGGCCTAAATGATGAAAAGTGAGCAGCTGGATAACGACATCTACTCAAGGAGGGAGTTGAATTTGATCCGTGATGAGTGAGCGAGGCCTTGAAAATAAAGTTAGAGACCAACGGTGTAGTCAGTGATAAATGATGAAGACCCAAATGCATATCCAGCAGTAGTTTTGTTTCAGGGTGTGAACAACTGTTCTACATTGTGTCCTTGCTTGCATGGTGGCAGACAGTCTCACTGTACACACACAGACACACACATACACTCAAAAAAAAAAACAAAAAACAACCCAACACAAAACAAAAAATGAGAATGCGGCCCGACTCTTTCATAAGAGCAACAGCTCCGGCACGCACAAACTGTCTGGAGTCACGACGGGGAGGAAGGAGAGGCCATGAATTCTAATGGGAGGGGACAGAGGGCGCAATGGCGGGGGGACAAAAGGGAGAGATGAAAGGGAGAAGGGGTGAGAGGTAGAGATAAAAAGATGAGTAAAACCAAGGGGGATGGAGAAGAAAGAGGCAGAGAGAGAGACCGGGCTGGATGAGGGGAGTCAGCCTGGATTGTGAAATCTGCAATAAGGTCCCACCCATGAAAAATCTGCTGCAGCAGCAAACCGATCAGACTGCAGCAAGAAGTTAACAGAGAACAGACGGAAGGGGAGAGACAAAGAGAGCGAGAGAGAGAAAGAGAGACCGAAGTGACAATGATGCAAAGAGATGAGGGAATGAAAACAGAAGAAGGAAGACGGAGAAGGAGATGGAAATGAATGTGACAGAATAGAAGGGACAGATTGAGAAATGGTGAGAGAGAGAGAGAGAGAGAGAGTGACAAAGATAGAGCTCGGTCCCTGATCCAGGTCCCTTCTGCCCTTCTGCTCCAGAGAAGCTAAACTAATTTGAGTAAGGAAGCCCCTCGGGACGTGGCTGGCGCGAAGCTGGCGGG
>OMKZ01020462.1:6194-27619 GCA_900302535.1 Neoniphon sammara | reverse complement strand
ATGAGCCTCTGCATTGGAAACACTGAGAGCTTCTCATCAACCCCAATGATAGATGCGACTATTTTCTAAACATTGTTTTTGAGAAGGTTATTCCTGTCATCATTCAAATAACAGCTATAGAGAACTAGGAAGCTTTTAAGGGCTTCTTTTCAGTTTGCATTTGTCAGGGTGTACTATTGTTCATGAAATAAAAATGCACCAGTAGAGTTACAAGGAAGCTCTGAAATTTGTTTCATGGCCAGTGGTTTTCGGCTAACAGGCTTGTTGATCGTCCACACTCGCTGAGTTTCCAAGCTAATAGGAAAAGAATGGATTTTTGGTGACTTGTTGATCGTGTTGTTCACAGTATGAACCCAAGGTAACTAACTGATGCACTACAAACCTCCCTGTGTCCCAGATGAGTGAAGCTTTGCTGCTTTGCATGTTGCTGGTTAGGCAAGTGCTATTTTTTTCACAGCACTTCCTATCAAAGGAAGCTGTTTTAACAATGAGATGAAAAAGAAATAATGTATTTATCCTTCGCCACCAGTCATGGCTCCCAGTGGAAATTAGATGAAAATATGGAGACAATAAAGTAAATAGAGGCACTATATTCTGCTGCAGCAAGTACAGTTGAAGGAAATGTGACTTCGAGTCATCTGGAAATGAGCAAATGGTACAATAGTTTTTCATTTGGTCAAATTGGGAATTCTTGTGTACCAGTTGAGATTTCCTATTTAGGGGACTGGTAAGTTACTTGACAAAGGAGTAAATAACAAAGAGTAAATAATGAAAGAAACGAGCAAATGATGAAATATGCAGATAGCAGCTCAAAGGAGCTGTAGACAATAGCAGTTGTTGCTATCAGAATTAATTTTCGTCAGATATATTTAGCCGTAATTCTCCATGGCTATAATTGTAATTCTTGAAAACAATCCCCTAAATCCATAATCACAAATCCAGTACAGACAAGCTGGAGAAATTGCAAAGCTCTCCGTGAGAAAAATATTAAAGGTTTCGGTTGTTTTTAAAAGACACTAATACCCCTTTAACTTTGACTTAAAATCCCACTACCAGCCGGGACTTGACCTCAGTGTGAACGGGTTAACCGACATTTTAGACCCTCATTCTAATCCTTGCAGTAGTCCTGGATTAATTATTGGCTTTAGGGTAAATGTTCTGACCCCTGTAAGGTACATCTTCTTCATTTTAGGTGGGCAATCCTAACCTCAGTGTATCTTTAACCTCTGTAATGTGCTAAATTACCAATAAATCATCATATTTTGGACTTGACTCCGACTTGTGTTCATAGTGTAGCTGTAATGAAGGACCTTCAGGGCAGAACTTCAGAGAAAACACTGCATTTTAGTTGGTTTGGAAGATTGTGACACCAGTTAACCTGAAGGTGAAATACGTCTGTTTCAACTGGACGAACCATTTGTGTATTTGTGATTGTTCTTGTTGACTGGCCTCTTCCAGGTGAGACATTTAGTAGAAAAGTGTTTTTTAGTGGTAGTGGAATCAGCTCAGTTGAAGAGTGTGAAGGATAGTGTGGCTGAACCCTGAGAGCGTCAGCAGAATCAGCAGCGGCTCGGGCAGCCGTATGGGTTGGAAGCACTGCAGAGAGCTTGGCAGCCTGGAGGCGTCTTAAGATCAACCCTGGCGCTCTCTGGGGCTCCACCACCTGATTGATGGAGCTGTTTGTTCCTAATCACTTCAGAGATAAAGCACCACGCAAGGAACCTTGAAATTGGACCTAAGGAGTCTGCAGCAGCAGGTGCAGGTGCTACACAAGAGTTAGGGCAATAACTTAAGATTGTCTCACTGCTTCACCACTCATGCTGCTTCCCCCTGTGGCTTGATGGTATTAGGTAATGGCTGTTGTTTTAGCTTGCCTATAATGTTCAGATGTCTTTGTTTGCAAGAAGGTCTATTTTGGTGCCTTGGAAATCAATGAATCATTAAGTAGCTGGGTTTTAGTTCAGCTGTAATCAGTTCAGTTACAAAAAAAGTTTGTAAGGCTGTGCAGGAACTCACTGTGTGGCAGGATTGTCAGTGCAGATCTGCTGTATTGAATGTATGCAGACAGTCCCGTCAAGGATGGGGGGACGGGACAGATTCAAAACAGGAGGGAAAAGAGAATTTATGAGAACAGAATGAACGTAAAAAAAGAAGATAAAAGATCATAGGGAACCTCACTAGATTTTCACTTCTGCTCTCTTGTATCATCTTCAGAAAAAAATCCATCACTCTTCTACATCAATTTCAGGATTCTCCTCAGCCTGTCAATATAAGCCTCTCTATGGAGGTGGAACAGGCTAAGCCACAGATGGATTGATATATTCTGCCTGAATTGTGAACATAAGACAGCAGCATCCCAACTAAATCTCAAGCTTCCTGTTCACTTCAGTGTTTTAGAAAAAGGAAACCTGAACTAGAATACAGACGCAGCTGCTCTCTAAATTGTGGACTCTGTCTCCTGGACATCCCTCAGAGTTTCACCACCATAATAGAAGAGGCAGAGGACACACCATGGCAGCAACACTGTAGGCTGTTTTAGCTACATTATTGTAGGCTATCGTGTTCACTGTACATTGGCCTCTCTCAAGAGACAAAGTGATACTGAGTTTTGTTGTGGTCCTTGCATTTTTCCATTTCCAGCAATGCCAGGAGAAACAATTGGAAGTAGCACAACACCGGCCATGATGGATGGCTTGAGGGATGCATCACACTACATTCTGTACAGTGCACTGGAACATAGCAGCTGCCTTACAGTAGCACAGGCAATGCAAATAAATCAAATTCACATAAATAACCTAATTAATTTACCACCAAGCTTTCAAATTTAAGTCAATGTTGCTTTATGAAGCATTAGACATTCTAAGTATTTCATACTAGAAAGACGGTATTGCATAAGAAATCTGAGTTTCACTGTAGGGCAAACCATACTCATCAATAGAGTTACTGATGTTATTTTATAAATATCTGGCTATGAGGGGGGATAACCTCCTTCACATCCATTTTTCTGCAGACATTGATATGTTGAACATTTCCCCTGCAGAGAGAATGGAGGAAGCTGAGGTTGTGGTTCAATGGTTTGGCCCAGGGAACAGCAGCATCCACTGAGATTGCCTGTCTGAAAAGCAGCCATCACTCTGCCATAATAGAGATAGAGTGCCTTAAGGGGCCTTCATGCCAGTTTTAAGGATGGAGAGGAAAAGACATTCATGGCAAAAAATGGTTTAAATAATGAAGAACAAACAAAAAATGGCAATAGAGAAGATGAATGCTTTGCAACCAAATATGTTTTAGTAATAGTGTGGCTAAATCTGTCTGGGTGCTGAGTGATTCTTGTCCATAGGGGCACTCTGGTACTGAATGAAGGACATCCCTATATGCCTCATTGAAAGTGGGTATTGATTTTGAATATGTAAGTCATGTTAGCCTGCAAGCCTGCATTTTTCGGCACCAGAACTACTTCAGATTAGGTGCTTGATTTCCCTCTGAATTACTGAAATATGGAATAACCCCACGGTAGCTTGGTAATTTTCCGTTTGCTTTAGAGGGGCTTTTCTGTGAATCATTTATTGGGATTTTTAGCCTGTTCGGTGTAAACATACTTTCTGTCACAGACTCCCACTGTGCAGACCGTTTCATAAACACAGAAAAACCTATCTAATATGTCATTTGGAGCTGCTATGAAGGATTCGCTGTTTAAGCTCAAAAGAAGCCCTGTACCTGAGTGTTTACTGCACTGAGCTTGGCGAGAGTCAGACCCCTGCTGTTGGATAACTTTGTGGATTTCCATGCGTTCAGCACATTTTACTGACCGAAATTTGTTCAGTTGCTTTTTTTAAAGTCTTCTTGAGGAATAGATGGTGGTGGTCAGCATTTACAGGGAAGTGATATATCACTGGTGTAACGTTTCAGGAGAAAAACAAAATATCTTCAGTGTGGCGCTCTGTGTGTTAGTGACCAGTGGAATGCATGTTAAAGTCAGCCGTATGCATAATTATTCAGAAGACAAGTTAGTTTCTCCTTTGCATATGCACCCATTTCCATAGCAGCACAGTTGATGAAAATTAAATGTTTGCTTGCCTTGACTGAATGTTTTTTCCCTTATTTTTGCACTTTCACTTTGTTTTCTAGGTGTAAATGATATAGTCTTTCTGTTTTGCTTTTGCCAGTTAGACTACAGTAAGATACCAAATGAAAAGGCGAATCTGTTAATTGTTTTAGCAGCAGCAGCAAATATAATAACTTTACTCATGTTCAGTGAGAGTCGGTCTTGATTTTCAACCTGGAAGTCATATTTGCGTAGAAGGGACATTTTTTGGTATCAGACCTACTTTAGATTGGGAGCTTGATTTCCCTCAGACTTACTGAAATATGGAGGAACCCTTGAAGATGAAGAGGTGAATCTCTCTGTTAATCGTTTGTTTTGGTAGCAGCAGCAAATATAGTGACTTTCAATGTTATTCATGTTTAGCTTGATCATATTCATTTCTCCATGCTTGGTTTATTTGCCAGTTATTAATGGTCAGGCCAAGTACTCAATAAGAGCTGTGGGTTCATTTGTGAGTGTGACACTTTTAAAGGTGCATCACTTCGTAGCACAGTGATGGTAGATAGCGTAATATGCATACTGCCAGAGCACATAAAGTTCTGTCTTGTTTTTGTTTATATTCATTTGTTGTCTTTTATTGTCTTTCATCAAGGGCATTACACACCAGGACACAAGAAATAATGATTTCTGAATGAAGCTGCAATTTGGGGCTGTGATCTATTCCCCTCTAATACCTCTAGATTACATGGAGATTGAGAAAGTTTGCGTAGCGGAGGAAGGCTATTATTTTCAGCCAATTGATTTTGAAATATCAGAGTCAATTGTCAGTTGTCTTGTCACTACAAGAATTTAAAACGCTTTCTCTCACTTGTTTACATGTGACTCTCAAAGAGCTTCACTCCTTCTCTGAGTTGCTATTATGCAACGCCCCTTTAAAACGTCCATCAATGCAAGTAATAACATGAAGATGGAGGCAATGGAAATCCAGTGAAAGACACAGGCTCCTATGATTTTTGTCAGGGCTCATTTATTCACCTCTCATGCTAGTGTGAGTCCTTGAAGGCTACTCGCCATGTGAATTCTCATCTACATTCACATCCCCCCTCTGCCTGTGGCTCTGCATCCAAACACCTTCCCAGTGGGGCTTGCTGTCTGCATTTCACTGCACCCCTCATTGATTTGGCCTCGTCTGTGAGCTGAGGAGACCTCCACCTGGGCCAGTCCAATCTGAATCCCTCCTTAGGCTGCAGGCTGAGGTCTCAGACAGTTCAGATGCCCCCTTCGATTATTTTCTGAGCCTGAGGAAATGAAAACAGCGTGATAAAATAAAACCACTATTTTTATGTGCAGCAAGTGACAATCTGCTTCAGTGTTTTTTTGGCCTTTTGGCAAGACCCTCACCAGTACAGCTGGAAGGTAGAAGGGAAAATAGCATCTTCAAGGCACTGGCTTCATGTTACCAATTTGCGACTGCTGCCAACAAGACAAAAAATAATGTTTAAAATATAGTATCTGTTCCTTATACTGTGACAGGGTTTGATTATGCGAATTATAACTGACTTGAAGAGAGCTAAAAATAAATTCACCAGCATGGGCCAGGGGTGGAGAGTGAAACTAATGAACAAAGACACACAGTAGCATTCTTTACTTCACCTCCTTTCTTGCCATCTCACCTCCCTCCTACACTCCTTTTTTCCTCCTTTATTTCACCCGATTGAGCATTTTGCCCTAAAAAGGGCCTGCCTGTGGCCTTCTGCAGGTGACAGGGATACCCATGGGATCTGAGTCATCATAGCTGCATTCCTGAATATCATTTCACAAGTGCTTTGACGGATGGACTCCCTACTTTTTGCGTCTTTTTGTGTGACACAATGTGCTAAATGAGAGGAATGTAAGAATGCACTTTCTGCTTCAGTTCCCACTGCACCAGCACAACAGTCTCTCCCAGCAGACCTTGGTGTCCTCTGTCCCTAAGGAGCCCCACAGCTGCAGTGGACAGCTCGCACTGTGCTGCAACTCTGGTGGAGATAATCTCCCTGTATGCAGCCTGTCTCCCTCCCAGATGTCAACTGATGCCAACTGTTGTGTACCTTCAGCATGCGCTCCCACAGTGCTGTCGCAAAGGCTCATCACACCTTCCTCCGTGCTGCTGATTTTATCATGTCAAACTCAAACCATCACACGTGAGCACACATGTAATGCATCTCAGCGTGTAAACATAGGCAGGCGTGAATGTGATGACCTCTTAAAGTTGCTACCGTATATGTAGCATAAATAATTAGCATGTTAATTTTGACAAGCTAGTATAATTGCTGGAAACAATTGAGACCAGGTAAGGCTGAACAATTAGCTGAAATATTATCAAAATTGCAGTAAAGCTAAGTAGAATATGCAAATGACAAGTGCTGAAATGTTTTGATAATGGCAAAATCTGTCGCCAAATATCATTATAAATGAAATGAACTGTGGTGCTACAGAGATTCTCTGCCCTATAAATCTTGTTATTCAGACGCAAGAAAACATGTTCCTAACATCATCATTCTAATCATTTTTTCAGTGAAAATGAAAAATACGATGCAAAAATTATCATTCCTAATAACATTATAAATCATATCGCAATTCCAGTATCTGTCAAAATAATTGCAATATATTTTTTCTTTTACCAAATCACTCAGTCCTAAGTTATGGAGATGTGGTGTTACTTTTGAAAACATAAAACACTTCTAAACCACAAAACGCAAATAGTTCTTGTGCCTATGGAAAGCACATTAGACTACTGCACTACCAGTCAGCTCATCTAATGCCTCTAAATGATACTCACAGAGACCTTTCATCTGCTCAGTACCTCATATCTGAATGCTGTTTTCATGATCCATACTGTAGATATCTTTGAAGGGGTAACGGCTATAGAGGTGATGATGTAAATGCAGTGGTTAGTGCTATGATCTGTCTTGGACTGAATGTTGCTGTCCGTAGAGGCCGAAACTTTGCAGACAGATGCCAGCAACAGCTGCCTCAATATCATGGCAGTGAACACACTCATTACAGATAGGGAAGTAACTGGATTTGCAAATCACCGGTTTGACAGTGGAATTGGGCCTCGTGGTTCATATTTCAGGGACTTCTCTGGGGTCGTTTGTCGAAGGTAGTTGGGAGCTTGCGAGGCCCTGGCACAGGAAAGGAGTCGGGGGAGCATCAGCATTCATTTCTCACCTTAGTAAAGCTTTTAGACGGCAAACACTAGTAAGCAGTGAGTCACTCTGATACCACTCAACCCCAAAGAACCAAGCCCTGTATCATTGACTGGAATGATACCTCCTTTTGAACGTAATTAAACCCTTGACTTATTGTTTTACATAAAGTTCAGGCTAAGTCATTTTTGATGGGTTTAACCAAATCCACTTAAATCAAAGTGCATTCAAAAGTACATCAAGTGGCTCATTTATTTGGATCAGTTTGCCAATGTGTCATAACAGATCATGAGTCATTTGCCCCTCTACTCATCCTATTATGACAACAAGCTGTGGCCCTTGACAAGGACTGTGATACATGAGCTGGGAAGATAAAAGACATAAAATGGAATGTCAGCCACACAGTTTTTGTACTCCCAAAGCCTGAGGCCATCTAGATTGAATGGAGAGGTCAGATCATAATGGCCTGGCACAGTATGAGATGACCCCTTTCTTCCTCCATCTCTATATCTACTCTTTATTATGGCAGAGTGAGCAGTTTTTTCTTGCTGTCAGAGAAATACTGGTATCTCCTGGGTTATAGAGGAGAAAAATGCCAAGATGTGATCTGTAGCCAAGGTACATTGCTGCATCTTTTCACTTTTTTCATCCCAGCTTCTCCCTTATCCTCCATCTCTCTGTGTTGCTGACACCGGTCCAATCAGGAGCCACCTAGGCGGAGAGCAATGAGGATTAATTGTTTTCCGTAGGTACAGAGGCCATCGCCGGCGGCCTGCGTTTTGAAGCCCCCATTGAGATTCCATATGCTAGGTGAAATCTGTTCCTTTTCTCCTGACGTGTTGGATTAAGCATGTTAGTCTGCGCTATGGACCGCGGTGGTAGTGAAACAGACCTCGGCCCGGCTCCAGAGCAGCACACTGTGGCTCAGCTCACATTCCCCCAGCAGAACGACAAGAAAAAAAGCCAGTGCCTGTGCCATCCACTGTGCCTAATGGAACCTGCAAATATCTCAATAAAAATCAGATTAGGCGGGTTGTTGTTTGAGACATCGGAGCCATAATCAGACCTTTGGAAACCCAGGCTGCTGGTGTGTTCAAGGGGTTATGTCTGACTTTTCTTGTAAGAACATTGCCTTGGTCTGTAGCACGGAAAAAGTATAATCTTCAGTCAGATTCATTTCAAGGTATCTGTATGCTGGATTATGCTGAGGCCTTGAGGGCACTGCTTTGCTTACTTAGTCAACTTAGTACTGTATTTTCAATTTTTCAATTTCTGCTTGTCCTTGTGGTGAAGATTGGTTTGTGACTGTTTCCAGATAAATGGCTTAGGTCCTGCGGAACATATTTTATTTTGCCATGTTCAGTACATCATGCCAATAAATCAACACTATGTGTGTAACCTCCGCTGCTGTAGCCAATACTGCTTCGGGTGTGCCAGATTTGGTCAACAGCTGAATGATAAATTCTCTCTCTGAAGGCCACTGGAGTATGTGGGTGTTGCTGGACTGATTTATTAAAGAAAAAACAGAATGTGACTGAAAGAGTCTCCTTACTGATGGGATCGTGAATGATATCTGCGGTTGCCACTGGCAGATGTTGGGGGGTGATGATGTCACTGGAGGTGCGTGCAGGACTGTCTGATTGAACAGATTGAGGAAGCTGATGAAAGTATTGTCTAGTAGCAAGACACAAACAGGATCCAAACAGCATTAGGATGCAAGCAGTGGCCAAACAAGTCCCTTCAGAAGGATTTACACTCCAAGTAAAAGCATTTTCCCTCACTAAACAGAGTCAAACATCTCAGCATATTTAATTCTCTTTATTGGTTTTATAAAATCAAGCACAGACTAAAATCCTGCCTCCAGAGAGGAGCATGTATGAACCCTGGCCACACTAATTCAGTTCTTTATGTAAAAATATGAAACTGTGCTCCATGCTCATACTTAATGCTGTGTAAACTCAATATATGTGGTGCAAACATAATTAGATGAGATGGAATCTCCATAATGGCACTGACACAATTTTGCTCAGTCAATAAAATATTTAAAGGCACAGATTGTTTGAGTACTGCTTGATCACATAGTGCTGTCCCTTGCATTTACATCAAAGAACTCATTAGAGAAACTCTACTCTTATCTCTGTGGGACATCTGCTATGCGAGTATATCTGTGGGGCTCGCACATGTACGAGATGCAGTGTATAGATATCCATCTGTAATTTTACTTATATGTTATACAGCATGAGGGCGTTTTTACCCTTCGGTGCATTTTTTTCATTTTCTAATATACACTGTTTTTCATCTCAGTATCTCAGTGTACTATCTTTATTTGACAAAGTAGGCCCCCAAAAATGGAGAACACAAAATAAGTCTGCATTACTAGGCAGCTCCTGGGGTGTGAAAGTGTGCAACTGTATGAATATAAACAAAAGTGAGCATGCTTAGCAAAGCTTATAATAAACATTTAAATAATTCCTCTACGATGTCCTAAAGAGTTTGATAAAGAGGGCAGTGATATTTATGTGGAGAGAAAGTGTCTGGCCTTTTCACCTGTTGTTAGACTGCAGTATCCCTACTCTCTTAGACAGTCAGAGGGAGTAATGCCACCTGATTTTCAGTGGGACATGACAGAACCCTCTTCACCAATTCACACACATTTTCATTCTCATATTAATATTACACTATTGGATTGAAGCCTCACATCTATTTCTCCCTGAGGTACATCAGTATTCATGCAGCTCCTTACAATTCAATTAGCTTAGTTCTCTCGCTCTCTCTCCACACACACACACACACACACACACACACACACACACACACATACATGCATACAGAGTGACAGCCACATACGCCATTCTGCTCTGCCTCTCTGCAGATAACTTTGAATTGGCATGTGTGTCTCCTTGTGTGTGTGTGTATGTACGTGTGTATGTGTACCTGGATACACCATATGCCTGTTTATTTATTATAATGACTCTATGGGAATGCATGCCACTGAGGTTGTGGCAACTTCACATCAGTCATCCTCGCCAGGATCAAATGTATGTGTTTTCCTGCTTCGAGAGATTAAAGATTAATTGTTGGGGAGTGGTGGGGCCCTGAAAGTCTGTCTGCCCCCCTTCAGCCGTCTGGATAGCGAGGGGAAGAGGAGGAAGGGCAGAGGAGGAGGAAGAGGAGGTGGAGGATGAAGACAAAGGGTTTAGCGCAGCTGGTGGTTCACTCTATGCTCTATGCTCCAGTGCCAGCTATAAGCTCCCACATAGCAATCTGGCCAAGTCCCTTGCTTGTCTTACTGGTATTGTAGAGGGATGACTGTAGAGAGGTACAAGGAAAAAGACAGAGATTAGAAGACTGAAATTAAGTTCAGCCACAGCAGTGCCAGCACACTCTTAACAAGTCATTGAATTTTCAGTTCACCTTATGCTATTGTTTTCTCTTGGCAACAATAAACATGTAATCCGTAACAAATATGCCACCTTGTTTTGAGTTGTGATTGTAATTCTTCCTTTAGTCAATCAGTGCAATTTTTAGGGCTGGATATTAGCCGTGGGATGCATCATTTCCCCAAGTTTCGTCAGAATCGGATCAGAGATGCCTAAGATATTGCACGTGACACATGGCTGAGTGCAGAAATGATTTCGTGCTCTGCAATTTGTGCAGTTTTGAAAATGTGGGAATGCATTGGTGAGATGCATCTTTCCCACATCTTTTGGTAAAATTAAGTAAGAATAAAATTTTGTTGCATGGCCCTTAGACCATGCAACAACAGTACAGTTGTCAAACAAACAACAGTGCAATTGTCAAAATATAATGAAAAGCAATGAAACACATTGTTGCATTTCTTAGTTATGTAAAGGCACACATTTGCTAAATATCCTTTATTGCATGAATGCATATCTACCATATCAATTAAGTCAGGGTCAGATCATATTGTTAATAACTGTTGAATTTGAGGCATTGTGTTGAATTTATCCAATATCCTTAGTGTAGGGAAGCAGATTGTCATGTACTTGTATTGCAATCATTACTAAAATTTAGCATGGCAATTCAAGTAATTTTCAATAAAGCTGGTTAGGTTTTTGTGTTGAGTGACCATTTTGAATGATCATTAGTTAGCTGCATTAATTGCTATGACTTTTACAATAACACTTACCAAGCAGTTGTATTGTAAGAGTGATCATGCATGAAGGTCACCAGCTTGTCTAAAAGGGTTTCACAGCATATTTACACAACAGAACAAGGACCTAATAAAAATCCTACAAACACTAATCAGATGTAGATGCTTGCCAATGCAATTCTCCTCACCCCCCAAAGACTCAGAATCTTGAAGTTAAGCAGATTGCATATTTTAAAAGAATCCAATGGGTGACATTGAAATCAAGTGTAATTATGTCACCATGGTGGCAGATTATTCATATAGGAAAAACAAAGATTAGAATATAATAATAAATTACTTGAGATTTTTTTTGTTGTGTAGAACTGTCATGTTCTCATGTCATGTGCTCTGTGAGGCATGTCTGTGTAATTAAACAGTCAGCAGACCTCCAGTCAGTGGAATATGACACTTGTTTTCTCTCATCTAATCTTTCTGTAAAACCAGATAATTAATGGTGGGGTGGCAGGGGAGCCCGCAGTTGTTAGTGGAACTTGTTTACCCAATTTCTTCCTTCTCCTGTAGTCTTTTAATTGGGATCTGGACAAGGGGAAAGCCATGGCCCTGGTAATCAAAATGATCAATTTATTTTTGATTTTTTGAATTTGATTCATGCAGATACTGGATATGTAAATTTGTTAATGTCTTTTTAGGTCTGCAGATAAGTTTACAAACAGTCCAGAAAAGCAAAACATTTTAGATTGCCACAGTTTCTTTTACCATGTATTCTTGTATACTTTTTAAGTCAAATTGTTAACCCAATCCGGTCAATACTTGCTTGTTGACAAGTATCAAGGCTGTATCTGGAATGCTATCGACTCTTGCAGGTGGTCATATAGCATGCAGGTAAACAGGCCAGTGTGTAGTCAAGAGATGCGCCCAGGGCAGACCTCCTTCCTGTAGGGAGTTTTCTTTTCAAATCCCCCCAGAGCAACAAGCTGACAAAAGCCTTTGAAGAGATGAGCTGTCAGCCGCCTAGACAGTCTCATATTAGCCCTCAACATTGCTGAAAGGGAGGAAAAGACTGAAAACCTTGCAACTACACTAGATGAGAAAGAGGAGTAGTATCTCACTTACAGTGTTGCTCTTAAGCCATAAACGGTCCATTCGGAGCATGTCAGTGTATGTAAGGGCGTAGCAGTAGTCTAGAGGTCAGAGGGGGGTTTTGACCGGAGGGTTCCTGTTTTTAATGTGATCCAAACAGTTGGGAACATCTGGGTGGGGAAAGTGAAAGAGAGTCCCTCTTTGCTGCCTCAACACTCACCATCAAGATGGCCCTGAGTAAGGCATTAAACGCACAGCTGCTCCAGTGGAGCTGCTCAGTGGCCAACAGTAGGAGAGGGTGGTCATACTGTGGCAAATTTCAGGGGTGAATGTAACAGAGCACAATGAGTGTGCACTGAAAAAGGCCATGCATGATCCGTTAGGGATTTAAAAATGCAGTATATAATTTATGGAAGAACTACAAGTCACATTTCACACAAAGGCTTGTATTTTTTTGAGCTCCCTCCTACTTTGAGAAAACAAAGTACATTGTGTACATGTCAGACGAAAATGGCTTTAATGCATTTTTAAATTATCGTCCAAACGTCAAAGCTCTCATCAAACAGTCACACTGTATTCAAAGTGTATTATCACATCATTTTCTCATGTGAATAAAATGCCTTAATAATACTCTTATAATATGCTTGAGGGTGTCTCTGTGCGCGTGACTCACCATGTGCTCATTGAGGTGGATGACAGCAAGACTTTCAGTGCCTAGGAGATGCTTAAAGGTGCAGTGTGTAGTTTATTGCGTTCGGACACTGATCTCTATTAAAGATGCACCGATTGATCGGCCACCGATACAAATCGGCTGATAATGAGCATATCGGCCCAAATCGGCCATCGGCTGATTGATATAATGGCAGCAGGTATTATTCTGATGAGGTTTATGCTCGTGTAGGCTTCGCGCATATGCGCGCAGCCTGCGCAGCATATGCGCAAAGCCGCGCAACACGGCAGAGTCTGAAACAGGCTGTAATAGCACAGCACGTAGCAACATGTCGGAAATCTGGAGTTATTTTAGTGTGAGTGAAGAAAATCAAAAATATTCTATTTGCAAAGCCTGCAACAGAAAGATAAGCTGCGTAAGGAAAGATGCAAAAACGTATGGGACAACAAACTTAATTAGGCACTTAAATGTGCATCACAGGGCTGATTATGCCAAATACCAAGAGGCTACAAAGCAAGCTAAGCTGGCTAAGAGTGCAGCGAGACCGCTGCACAAAAAATTGTGTGCCGTCTAATTATAGTGCTTTGTTTTTGTTTTGTTTATTTTAAAAATGGTATTGGCAAATATCGGCAATCGGCAGGTAAAACTAATCAAAAATTGGATATCGGTATTGGCCAAGAATATTCCAATCGGTGCATCTCTAATCTCTATGTGTTAGTCTGAATTCTTTGTGGTTCTTCAGCCGTGGTGCTAGGAGAGGTAACAGGCAGAGAAACACCAGTGATTGTTTGTGGAATTAGGTCTGATACAGTGAGCACCTGATTAGTAAGTTCTAAGTAATGGGCTCCCTGGGGTTCTGCAGCAGCACATTCCTGGGTGTGCCAGGGCAGGTGCTGTTCAGATCTTCAGCTGACTGACACACACGTAAAATCAGACATTTTTCCCATTTTTATCTTGTTTTGTTGTAGCCTGTGCCTGGCAGCAGCTTCGCAGCAGTCCTCTCCTTAATTGGCTGAGACTTTTGCCTTTTCCACTCGTTTCAGATGTGTTTTCTTGGTGGTAGACGGAGGACTTGGCACAGGGCAGCATCTGGAGTTTGCTTGATTTGACGGGCTCATCAAAGACAGAGCATACTCTTAGAGAAGAAGAGTCTGTTAAGGCCCCTCCCCACAGGATGTGATAACTCCACCTCTGCGATCTAAACCCCATTATTTCCAATGGCTTGTTCTGCGCACGAATAGATTTTTCCTGTGCTGAACAAAGCACGGGCTCAGCCAAGCGCAGAGCCCAGTGCTTTTGCGCCCAAAGTTCAGTCATCTTGAACTTTTGCGTAGCCCGCTGTGATGAAATCCCTGCGGGTCTAATAGGAAAGAGAGGTTAAACAGCTGGGAAGTGAAGGAAAATGGAGAGGAAACTAATCCTTGCTGTATCTGAATCCCCTGAGCTATACAACACAGCTTTGAGGGCATATCGGAAACTTGGGAGGAAAGCCATGTCCTAGAAACAGATTTCCGACCAAGTGGGGATACCAGGTCTTTTTAAACAATACAGTGGAGATTAGTGATCTATGAGTACAGGTATTGTTTTATCACAACAGTTCATCTTTGCAAGGCAGTCAGCTTTATCATTGGAACTATTTTATGCATTTCAGTGACCACAGATCAAAAGGACCTCCTTTCCTACTGAAAAATCAAAATCCTGACCTATTTTGAATGCTCCTCACTGACTTCCTCCAAACTTCTTGTTTATTGTACTCTCTAGCAAGCAGCAAGTGTAACATAAACCGCGTCCCATATGTATAGGCTTTAGACAAATGTGCGCAATCCTGACAACCCCCTATACATCTCCCTATTTAAATAGCTCTTTGTCACAGTTAATTATTTGTCTTTTCGCCTCAGTGCCACAGAAACATAAAGAAGCAGGGGTTTGATGCCAACTGCTGCTATGCCATCCTTTGCTCATGACAGCTTGAAGGACCCAAAGCACTTTTCCCACTGTGGTTGGCCTTAAAAATGAACGCTTTCAGAGAAAACCAGGTCAATGTGCTCTGAGTGCTTCTAAGAAGTTGATACAGTGTGATGAGACGAGATTTTTTTTCCTCTCAAGCCATATTGTTGAGCAAACGTGTGTGAAGATTTTACAATATTTAGGCTGTATGAAACATTTCACTCTGGCTTTATTCGGTGGCAGCCCAATGAATTCTCCACATCCTTTGCTGTGTCACCATGGGAAAGTTTCATATCAGGTCTTTGCCATCTGTCCTAGCAGAATTCTGTGCTTTTCCTCTGCATTGTATAGTTCCTCTCTCTTCCCTTTATAGCTTTATAGATTTTTCTGTTTTTTTTTTTTTTTTTTTTTTTGCATTTCTGCCCTTTTATTAGATCAAAGTAGAGAGAGATAGGAATGACTGGGACTGAGAGGGCGGCAGTGTATGACAAGGTCCTGGGCTGGATTCACACCTAAGACATTGCGATTACATAGTATGCGCCTTAGCTGACTGAGCCACCAGGACGCCCTGAGGTATTTTCATTTTGACAGTATTCACGAGATGAAAATGAAAAGCCAAGCTGGTAAAAATCACTTGCTCATCATCCTAGCCTATGATTCATTTAGCTCCCAGCATCTCCATTTCATTTGTATCAAAATATTTTTTTTGTGTGTGTGCTGTGCATAGATCTGTTATGCCACCCACGTTAGCTTACTGTAGCTGAATACCAGCATTGCTCCAAAACAACCAGTAGAAGTAGATAATGCCATTCAGTTGAATAGTCCTGACACTGGATAAAACAGGGCATAATGTGTAACTGAGGTAAAATGGGTATCAGGTGTAAAATGGGTATCAGGTGGCAGAGCACCATGTGTTTTACACAGTGGATGTTGTGGAAACACACTTTTGAGATTTGCCACCGCACAGCTGGTCTGAATATATTGGTAAATTAATTCCAGATTGTCTCCCCTGTTTTCCTCAGTGCTTTGGTCCCTTTGGTGCTTCTCCAAACTTCATGTGGCCCTGGCTGTCTCATAAGGCCCGCAGTGCTAAGGTGGATGGAGGCCATGGTTTATTGCGGTGATAAAATGGCACAAAGGGCACTGACGGAGGGCTCCTCCATGAATCACAGATACATTAATTTGCATTGACAATCATAACTCCTGCAGAGCTGTTGTAGAGCTGTGCCACAGGGAATGAGCTGGAAAGAGCCTTATATCACAATTCAGAGGCTCCCCACCGCTGAACTTCAATGTTGCACAAAAACAAAAAGAAAAACAAAAAAAGGAAAAAATTCATGACTTGATAAAATAAAATACATCTGTGAATTTGAGTGTTCATGGAATTAAAATTTTTATTCATTTATTTTTTTTAAGTTTTTCCCATTTTACCAAAATATCTGTACAGTTATTCAGTCCTTTTTTCCAAATAATCATCTTGCATGATTCACATGTCCCTGGGTGATCTTTTCTGAGTGAAAAGAGGTTAAGCTGCTTAAGCTTTCTTTTTATATCAACACTCTCCCATTATCATAGTTTGGATAAGATGAGAAATCGGCCTCAAGAAATCTGGAGAATAATTAATACTGTACAGTTCAAATGCCTTAGTCAAAATAATGTGACTTTCACAATGCTAACAGTGCAATTTCTCAGTAATATATTACTGTAAATTAAGTTTTAACGACATATTTTAGTATTAAGAAGAAAAATACTTATTAGCACTGCACACAGTAAACCCAGTTATATTCTGTGTGCTCCCATCTGTTCCAATGTAAAAGTTCTCAGGCTTGATTTGTGGTAACATCTCAGCAAATCCTTTCTTGTCGATTGGCAGGTTTTGCAGTTAATATCTGCTACAGGACTTGGCACCAATTGTTGTCATTAATTATAAGTTGACAATGACTTATGACAGATGTACAAATGAGTTTCTCAAGGAATATATATTTTTTTACATTCTATTTTCCAGCCAGATAGATAGTGTATGTTGTTGTTGCTTAATCTACAAGCCAAGTAAATTTTATTCCTCATACAGCCTTTGAATATTCAGTTTTAATATTGCACTGTTTACATTCACTTGCCAGTGCAAGCTAGACTTGCACTTTAATTTGACAGAGTACTGTCTTACTTATTTCAGTGACTGGTAACTTGTTTGATTGTGGAGGAGAATCCAATTGACTTTTACACTAAATGAAAGCAATTCAGTGAAAAGCACACATATGTGCTCCTACACGTTGTGTGCTTCATGGCTTGCTTGTTTATGTGCCAGGAAAACATTTTGCTTTTACTATTTTTTCTTTTCTCTGCTTTGAGCTATCTTGAAATTAAGACCAAAGTGTGATCGTCTTTAGAAGAATGTAAATACATCCATTGCGGTTGACTATGGTTTCATCGTGACCCTTCACAGTTCCAGTAGAGGTCAGATCAGCTGTATGGGTGGTGGGCTTGTAATGTAGACAGCATTAATGGTCTTCTGTGGTTCAACGCACAGAAATAGCCATGGCTATCTCCCAGTTGTTTCGGGACATGTGGGCTACAGGAGGCCTATGGTGTATTTAGAAGTCTGAACATGTCTAGGTCTCAGTGGGGTCAGTCCCTGTTAATAAAAAGTCCTTTCTAATCTCAATGCAATGTCTCTGCAAATCATGAATGTGGCACTGATGGATGTTAGCTCATGCCTCATAGCATGTAAGCCTTTAAATCCCTGTTGGGGTGATTTTTCCCTTTTTAAATTGATCTTTTAGATGTCTGAAGGGTTCTCATCCAAAATACACTTCTCTCACATTTTTACAAACCATGTATAGGGCTGAAATATTAAACTGAATATCATTCCAGTAAAATAACCCAAATTTTCCATTTAGATCATTTGCCTGGTGTGTTCACAGAATCAAATTATGCAGGTGCATGGTGTCGAATCAGCTTTGATGAAAGCTATCATCATTTCAATGCATTCAATCTTAGAGGGTATGAACTCTAAGATGGAGGTTAGGATATTGAAAGGGCAAAATATGGGTGTTGCAAAGCCTTTTGTAATGTTGGCTAAAAGGGCTCTTACTGCCATGGGTGCTTTTCACACAGCTGCTAAAATATGATCAATTAACAGGCTAATTATCATTCTCCTCTGCTGCAGTAATGGTGGATATGACCAGGTCATTTCCTGTCTCGAAAGGTCGATTCTCTTCCTGCCATCCTGTGAACATGGCCATTGATTCAACCGCCGCTAATCTAGCCGGTGGGGAAATTTCTCTCCACAGTTTGTCTTAGTGGTTTCGCCAATTTATCCGCATTTGCAAGCAACAAGAAAAGTGCAAACAGCTGAGAATACATAACAGGCTTCAGTCGAGGCAACAGGTGGATATCTGGCCTCCCAGTGCTGCTATGCTGCATTTGGGGCACGCATTTCCTCCCCTGGGTCAAAATGAGAAGAGGGAGAAAAGGTAGATAGCTGTGTCTGTGGACTTGAAGATTAGGAACCAGTGAAGCTGAAGGAGCTGAGAATCCAACTTCATCAACTGTGTTTGGAAGAGGTGTTCATTGGAGCGACACAAGGAGCCTGTGTTTGTGTTTGGACCTCATTTAAAGCCAAAGAGTAGACTGAAGATCTCCTCCACCAGCTGTCAGAACAAATACTCTGAAGCTGACTCTATGTTTCAAGTCTCTGCACACTGTTCCCACCATCTACTGTCTGTTTCACAGAGGTTTTCAGTGCTTGAGCTGAGCACTCAAGATTAGCATCTGTTCATTTGTGCATTTATGTGGTGTTTATCAAGGCATTTCACTTAGTGGCATTACAGTAAAGAAGGCTGTCCTTTAAGGCTGGGTCCAACTATTTGACTATTTGTTTGTTAGGTTGGCATGCAAACCTAAATTTAGGTTTCAAATGTTTTGTAAAATATACTCAATCAGCATTATATGTGTAAATTTCAAAGGATAGAGCAGTTATTGTTAAAAAGTGGGAATAAATCAATTACCCATTATCATACATGCCCTGCATCACCACAGAATGCTTACAACACACAGTTAAACCAAAAAGTGGATATATACAAGCATCCACAAATCTTCATCTTTTTTATATTCAGTGACCACTTCATTTTGAGCGTCCTCTCTTAGCTGGTTGGTTACCTAGAGTGGCTCCTCTTAGCCAACACAACCTCTTTGGTCGTCTAACAGGTGGTGCTGAAACAAGAGCTGCCAAAGTTAAAGAAGCTGTGTGGCAACATTGTGAAATAAGTTGTTTAGAGGAAACTTTAAGTGTGCTACTGCAACCTTAAATTGGCGTACCATGGGGGCATGGCAGATTTGATCAATCATGTGAAATCTGTAAGTATTGGTGAAGAGAAATGCAGGCTTTTTCTTTTTACTTTTCTTTAACAAAATCAAAAGGCTTTATAAACACATTACATAGAAAAGGGGAACTGAGCAGCATAAAAGAAAACTGATCAGGGGAGACTTAATAATATCAAAGGCAAAAAAACATTCAAAAATAAATCTTTGTAGCCTTTGTAAAAACATATTTTCATCTTGTGATATGTTTACAGCAATTTTGCCACCAAGCTTTTTTATTTATTTATTTATTTTAAGATTTGAAACAAAGCGTTTTGGAAGGAAACAAAAACAGAAGTTTTAAAGAATCTATATTTGTGAACATGATAATCAACCAAAATCAGAATATTATTAGGGAAGTATTACAGA
The DNA here is from genome assembly GCA_900302535.1 of Neoniphon sammara. Lineage (NCBI taxonomy): Eukaryota > Metazoa > Chordata > Actinopteri > Holocentriformes > Holocentridae > Neoniphon > Neoniphon sammara. The sequence continues at coordinate 7,844 of OMKZ01020462.1, read as the reverse complement.
TTACTGTCTACTATTAAGAAACTATATATCACTGTGTCTCACAACAGGCACAGTGATGAGTTTAATGTATTGTAGCTGCAATAAGAGTTTTGTTGTTCATCGAGCATTTTGTAATTTACCTTTGCAAGACGAACATGCAGTACATGTTCTACACTACACTTCTGGACCATCACCCACAGACTAACGTTATCAGAGCAGAGCAGCAAACTCCAGAAGTAACAAACGACACTGACCACCACACTGCAGCCTGCAGGAAGCTGCAAGCAGCAAGACCACAGGCCAAGCAATCAACCCTACCCCACAGGCACTGCACTAGTAATCTATAATTTGATTTTATATGAACTACTCTGGATTTATGAATGTGAAATTCTGTTGTTGTTCAGTGAAGAACATGAATCGCAGGCCTGCACACATTAACTACCTGTAAACCGATCAATTTTTGTAAGTAGTGGTAAGGCTGGGCAGTATATTGATACAATATTGATATTGTGATAGAAGACTAGATATCGTCTGGGATTATGGATATTGTAATATTGTGATATGGCATAAGTGTTGTCTTTTCCTGGTTTTGAAGGCTGCATTACAGTGGAGATGGTGTTTTCTGAACTTCTTAGACTGTTCTAGCAGTCTATTATTTTTCTCAGTCAGTATAGTTTCACTCACTCCAACACACACAACCCCACTTGACCCTCTATCCGAGCACAGAGAGTCCTAGCACACTTGTTAATACACAATCAGTGTTTGAACTGTTCATGAACATTGAGGCATTGAGGTCAAACTTGACAACTAATCACCTTAATTTACAGCCATCTGTTTGTCAGGCTGCAATTCTGAGTCACTACATCACGTCACTTGGCTTTTCTTTGTTTAGGTGTTTTAATAATGATTCAGTATGCCTTCTGTTCTCTGAAAGTTGAAAATGACTCACTGCATTGTTTCAGAATGTATTTGTGCAAAGTCAAGCCATATGAACAAATCAAATAAATCATTGTGGTTGTTAGTGTTGAATTAACAATTTATAGTGCTCATCCTCTGAAGTGGAAGAGGGGCATTTCTCTGAGCTCTGCAATTTGGCCATTATACTTAGTTTATTTCCTTGATATCACTATAGCAGCTATATCGCTTATCTTGTTACAAAACAGTAAGTAATTCTGATTATGAATTAGCACATCAGCTGTGTGGCCAATTAGCATGACAGTCACATCATTAACTGTTGAGTGAGAACAATACAGGATGGTGGCTTCCTGAAAGGTCACTGGTGGTTATAGACAATGCTCAGTTTCCTGTGGTATTGGCTTGAGCACTTTCCATAAAGTTCTGACATAACATTCACAGCTGTGATCGTGCTACACTGAACAGTATACAAGAAAATGTATTACAGGTATTTCTTATGTGAAGTCTACTTTTTATTTTGGTCCCTCCTTGAAACATTTAGGGTGATCACTGGGGTAATTTTGAATTTGTCCGAAATCAAACATTCTACCACCTATTATCATTGACTTTTGAAAGTTGTTAATAGCTGTATAGGTTTACAGCAGGCTAAAGGTATGTGTGGTCTAGATAGAGTAAATATGTTACCACAACATACTGTTACCAGAATGATGAGGATTTAAAGGCTTAACTGAGCTTTTTTTTTTTTTTTTTTTTTTT
>OMKZ01020459.1:20482-56406 GCA_900302535.1 Neoniphon sammara | reverse complement strand
TTCTTTGATTACTTAAACCAACATCACATCACATAATGCGCCTGGCTAAACCTGCATAGAACCAATGAATGATCCACCTGTGGGTTGAGTGGGGATATTTGATAGCCTGTTTGGCTTATTTTTTCAAGTTAAAAAATTGTTTTGCTTGTGTTCTGGCTTTTGCATTAAAAACGATCTGAAACTGTGGTTTATTGATGTAGTTTATTTTTGGGGGCGTTGAATATATGGAGGGGTTGGGGCTGTATGCACACACACACAAACACATTGGAAATTAAAGAGAACACAAAACATTACGTGTGTACATTATACAAACAAAATTTTCAAGCACAGTAAACTTTCATGGATTATCACTTATTTAAATCTAGGTTTCCTCTCTATTCGTTGACTCAACACTTCTCCTGGCAGTCGCAACATACTGAGCTTTCCACTTCCTCTTGACCTTTGCTCATCAAAACTCAGTAAGAAAACAAAAAGGAAAACTCAAAAATGTACCAAAAATCTGATTCAGAAAATCGAACTTAGTTTTTTTGTTTGTAAAAAGACACTCTTGATTTTGCTGGGGGTGTTCTCGAAAGGACCCCTGGAATCTGGTTTGACAACTCCAGTAACAGAGTCTATGTAGAAATGTGGTAGGCCGAGTTGTGAAAGGCGGCGACTAAATTGTGACAGAATGGGAGGTGCGGGTGTGGGCTAACGCAGCTTAAAAGCCGGATTATGCACATGAATACGTGAGCTGAGGATATTTAGCAAAACATTTCTACATAAATACAGGTAAAAATTATTTTTATATCTTAATAATTCCGATTTCAGTAATAGATGTAATTTATTTTAAGTTTAGGCGTATTTAAGGTGTTAAACGTGTCTTAACATTATTGGATTACAACACTTCCATCTGCCAGGCTGTAGTTCAGCTCAAAACCACATTGCTTTCTCTTTGAACATTAAATGTCACGTCAAACTCCGGTGGAAATTCTGCCATTGTGATGACCTAAGAGATTGAAAAATGCCAGCCTTTAAAATGAATGTAGTATTCCAAACTCTTTCTTTTAAATTTAATTAGCACAAACCACAGATTATGTGCGTAAACATACCTGCCCGCACTATTCCAGATATGTGTCAGCCTAGTTATTATATGTCGTTAGTTTGTTTCTGAGGAAAGCTGACCGTTTCGCTGCTTGTCGCTTTTCTCCAGTATTCCCCCCCATATCTTGCCTGTATTCTTACAAAATCTTTCCCTCTCAATATTGAATTTGTTATACTATGTTGTGTATTTTTGTTAAACTAGTGTTACATTCCTCAAGAAGTACAGCTGAATTTGATTTGAAAATTAATTCCTAAGTGTAAATGTGTCACTTTTTATCTCCCACACTTCTCTTCAAAAGTCTTGACATGAATAGGTCTTTCTGTCCTTACTTACCCATCCTCACCTCCCATCTTTTGCCATGATTGTTCACTGAATGTCTAATTAGGCCTAATGACTCGACCTCTGAATCCCCCACCCTGTGAAAACTTAACATGATAAAAATATCACTATTGAAACATCAACTTTTATTGTTTCAAGTGATTTAAAACTTGAAATCACTGCAGAATCTGAACAGATCACAGCTCTGTCTCAATTTATCTCCAAACCTACAGTAGTGCAAGAACCAAGGTGATTATTTCTGCTGTAAATATTGCCAGTCTGTTGTAGATTTTTTTCTTCTCCCATTACACCGTCCTGCTACCTGTCCTGTTCTATGATGCCTAAAAACCAAAGGGTGGTGGAATATACTCTCACATCCTAGGCCCTAGGTAGCCCAGGTGAAATTTCTTGGGTTAGGCATTTGCAAATTCTAACCACTACAGATAAACTGTTTGTCATTTGTCCCTGTCTGTAAATAGCTTCCAACTTCTTCTAGATCCTTGTCAGCTTCTCTGTTGAAACACACAGTAGAAGTGAATGAATATGATCTATGATAGATTAGATTTTCTCCATTCAGTGTTTTCATTTCAAGAATGAAAATGTGGCTTCATGTTCAAATAAGAAATGGCACTTTTACTTATGAACCTAGCAAACTAAATTTTGCTTATCTCTTTCATAGTTGCCTTGGAAAGTTTTAAAGAATGTGAACGTCCTTTATTTCCAAGCATCATTTTTCATTAATTTTATTTCCCTACATTTCTAGCATAATTGAACAACTTTGCCTTTTTACCTGCCACCTAGATTGAACAGATCAACTAAACCAGCCCTGTTGAATTTTTGCGCCAAAATCCTTTCCTCATTCCTCCTGTTACTGCCACGCCTTCTATTTAAGTGAATGAAGCTGGTAGGATTACACCAAAATATATTTGCTGAATACAAGACTCCATAATGTTTTGTTTTTTTGTGTATAGATATTTTAAACACTCGATTGTTGTCAATCCTGTCCCATGTATCGGGCCTGTCGGGCCAGCTCTCTGGGCCAGTCAAATGCTACAGTCAAATACTGCAGCATTGAGATGCTCAATCTCATCTTCAGTGATATACTTCCTAATGCATAAATCATTATGACATGAACCTAACAGACAAATGTATCAGTGGTACAAATGATCTGCATTTGATGTTAATTGCAAAATTCCCTTCTCAGATCAATGCTGTCAACTCTCTTCTTCAAGGCACTATCAGCTTCACCAAGATAATGGATGAACTAGGTAGGAAAATAATACCTATTCTTGTATGCCTTCTAATATACCTTATATATTTTACTATTTTCTAACATCGCAGTTTTTACAGGCTTGTAAATCTTATTTTAGACTGTTCTGTATGCATTTGGCCCCACAGGTGTCCAAAATAACAGGCTGCACAGCGGTCAGATGGTGGACTCTGTGATTACTGCTAAAAGTGGTTCCTGTAATGTCGTGCCACAGCTCAGCCACTGCAGTGTAGGAGGCTCTGTTAGTATTAACGTCACCGTGCAGTCTCATGGTGGAAGTGAGTGCTTTATCTAACTCCACCACACACACAAAGTCAAATATCACATGCACAGTACACTAGTGCAGTGTCGAGCCTTGTTGGGAGGCAAGTTCCACAATTACACATGCTAGAAAAAGATTCATGTTAGGAATGTTGAAAAACCTGATGTCTCTCTTCTGTTGCTAATAGAAAACACATCACAGATGTCAGGCAGAGGTGCAGCACTTCAGTGGTAAGTTGTTTACATTGCTCCGTGTGGACTGAAGGAGACACAAAAAAAAATAACATTTTAGAGGTGTGCAGGTAAAAGAAATAAGTTCTTTCAATGTATTTTGTAGTTGCTGACCTATGTTTCATCTGTCCAACCATGCATGGTTAGTTGAATGTACATTGTATTTCATTTCCCCTTTCTTTCAGTGACTACAGCAGCCCACAGGGTAAGTAGTGTTTTCTTAATTACTGAAAATAATAGACATCGGTGGCTTGTACACAGTAAAGAAATACAATTTCTGAGTTTGATTCTTTCTACTCTTTTTCAGTGGATGCCATCCTGGAGCGCGTTAAAGCAACGCATAAAGCCAATCTGCAGCAAAAGTTTGAGTACATTTTGGAAGGCACTTCAGGGAATGAAGCTGTTTTAAATGAAGTTTACACAGAAGTGTCTATCACTGGCCAGAAAAGCAAGTCAAGTCAAGAGCACGAAGTGTGGCAAATTGATTCTGCATTCACAACATACACAGTTGACGCAGCTGTTAACTACAACAACATTTTTAAACCGTTAGAAGGTGTACGCAAAAAAGTGAAAACTGTGCTGACCAAGGGCATCGCTGGAATAGGAAAAACTGTGTTAGTGCAAAAGTTCATTGTGGACTGGGCAGAAGGGAAAGCAAATCAGGATGTAGATTTCATTTTTCTACTTCCCCTCCGTGAGCTGAATTTGACTCTCGGTGAGCAGTACAGTCTTCTTGAGCTTCTGAAAGAATTTCACCCCGAACTTACAGACCTTGAGGACGACAAAGTTTTGTCTGCCTGTAATGTTCTTTTCATCTTTGATGGACTTGATGAATGTCAACTTCCACTTGAATTCCACCAAAACAAGAGAGTGTCTGATGTAACAAAGCCGACATCAGTTGACATTTTGCTTACAAATCTCATCAAGGGAAATCTGCTTCCCTCCGCACGTCTCTGGATAACATCTCGACCAGCGGCAACCAATCAGATTCCCTCCAAGTACATCAGCCAAACAACGGAGGTTCAAGGCTTCAGAGATGCACAAAAGGAGGAGTATTTCAGGAAAAAATTCAGGGATGAGAGCACTGTCTGTAAGATTATCTCAAATATCAAGCCATCGCGAAGTTTATACACATTGTGCCAGATACCAATCTTTTGTTGGATTTATGCCATGGTTCTTGGGCAAATGCTGTGCCAAGGCGAAAGTGGACCAATACCTAAAACTCTTACTGAGATGTACACACACTTCTTGCTGATCCAGACCTCCCTTAAAAATGAGAAGTACAAAGGCAGAGATGAAACTGATCCCCAAAAACTCTTGCAGTCAGACAAAGACATCCTCCTGAAAGTAGGGAAGCTTGCATTTGAGAATCTTGTTGGGAAAAAAATCATGTTTTCGGAGGAGGACCTGAGGAAAGTTGGGATTGATGTTAATGAGGCTGCTGTACAGACCGGGGTGTTCACTGAGATCGTAAGAAAAGAGGCTGTGTTATACAAGAAGACTGTATACATTTTTGTCCATCTCAGTGTTCAAGAGTTCCTTGCAGCCTTGTATGTGTTCCACGGCTACACAGCTGGCAGCATTGATGAATATTTCCACTGCAAAAAGTCAGGCAATGATGCACCAAGATATCCACAAATGCATGAATTTCTGAGGGCTGCTGTCGATAAAGCATTAGAGAGCAAGGACGGACATCTCGATATGTTTTTGCGGTTCATTCATGGACTTTCAGTGGAATCTGTCCAGACACTTCTGCAAGGCATACTGACGCAAATTCAAGTTAGCCCAGAGAGCATCGAGGAATCAAAGCTGTACCTGAAGCAAATGCAAATGTTCGACATTTCCCCTGAAAGATGCATTAATCTCCTCCTCTGTTTGACTGAAATGAATGACTATTCAGTTCTCGATGAAATTCAGGAGTACATGACATCGGAGAAAAAGGAAGAGAAACATCTTTCACCAGCCCATTGCTCAGCCATAGCATACATGCTTTTAGTGTCAGAAAAGGTGTGGGATGAGTTTGATTTGAAAAAATATAAGACATCATGGGAAGGGTGCAGAAGACTTCTTCCAATCGTGAGGTGCTGCAAGAAAGCCCTGTGAGTGTCAACACTGTCGCAGCACAATTCTGACTGGTTTTAATAACAGCATTTCTAGTGCATATTTAATTTAATGCATGCTTTTGAGAATACATTCCCCAATCAAGAAACATTAGCAAACCATAATGTGCTTTGTTTACTGTTGTTTTTGCAGTCTTGATCACTGTCGACTCACTGGCCAGTGTTGTGAAAGTGTTGCTGCAGCCTTTCAAGCAGATCACTCCCACTTGAGAGAGCTAGACCTCAGCTACAACGACTTAACCGACGATGCTGTGAAGCTTCTCAAAACTGGACTGATCAGCCCCCTCTGTAAACTGCAGACATTGAGGTGAACATACATTACATATTAAATCAATAAAATAATCTGACACTGCTCTTTAACCACACTTAAAAATACTCTGTCTTAAGTTTGTATGAAACCACTGTCAATGTAGTAATTTTAATTTAACTTCTTTTTATTATTATTAGGATGAAGCAGTGTTACCTTACAGAGGCATGCTGTGAAGCATTGGCCTCTGTGTTCACACAAAGTTCACATTCCTCACACCTAAGAGAGCTGGACCTAAGTGACAATGATTTGCAAGATGCAGGAGTGAAGCTGCTCGCAGCTGCAGTGGGAGATCCGCTGTGTAAACTGGAGACGCTTAAGTATGTATGATTTCACACCTCTAATGCCCTTTGTTTAACTAATTTACTTACAAAGTTTGATGATGTGTACTTCTGTAAAGAGATCTGTTCCTCTCTGAACAGGCTCTCATTTTGTGGGATTACAATGGAAGGAAGTGTTTCTTTGGCATCTGCTCTCCAATCAAACCCAACTTACATGAGGGAACTTGATTTGAGCTACAATAACCCAGGAGACACTGGAGTGAGCCAGCTGTCAAGCCAACTGCAAGATCCACTTTGTAGACTTGAAAGACTAAAGTAAGTATAGTGAGGATTCAGATTTCTCCATCCTCCTCCCTTTCTATTTCACGTATTACTTGTTTTCCTTAAATTATCAATTAAGTAGCTTCAAAGTTAGAAAAAACTTTTTCCCCCATACTGTAGAACAATGTCAGATACAAATTCTGTGTCTGCTGGTTGCAACGCTTCACTGAAGCTACATCACATTTCTTTTGAATGAAATACTCAAACTGAAGACACCATTATTATACACAATACACATGCCATTGTATGCACATTTCCCTGTAATCCAGCAGGATATATTTGGTATCTTTGGGAACTTTGTGATCTCCACCAAAATTTATAATAAAATTCTGTGGGTTTGAACAAAGCTGTGCACATTTGTAATGTTGAACCCACTGATGAGAAAGGCATTGTAGGCATATCAATACGTGTATGTGCACATATTTTCCCCCATTTACAACTCAAACAATTGACAAATTGCAATATCTTTTGAGTTATATTTTTTATTAGTTTACAAAAAACAAATCTACCCACTTATTCAGCCATTCAGAGGAAATAATACATTATAGTACACTATGAGGTGCTAACAAAACTTCATCTAAAAGTCTGTCTGTCCAACAGTGTGGAGCATGGAGCAGAGTGCTGGTTAAAAAGTGGGCTGAAAAAATGTAAGATTATTATTACATATTTGTCAGACACATTTTATTGGATCTAGCTTACCAGCCTTTAAAACTATGACTCCCTCTTCTCTCTTTCATAGATGCCTGCCAAATCACTCCGGACCCAGACACTGCATATGAGTCACTTGGTGTGTCACATGAAGTAATACAGCCATTTTGGCTAGGGGAACCAGAGTGGCCATATAAAGATAATCCAGAGAAATTTGACTCACTCTGGCAAGTGCTGTGTAAAGAAGGCCTAACAGGACGCCACTACTGGGAGGTAGATCTTCATCGTGGGGAGGCTGTTGTGGGAGTTGCATATAAAGGGATTAGCAGGAAAGGGAAAGGCAATGAATCTAAGCTTGGACATAATGACAAATCCTGGTGTGTGAGCTTCTCTGCCTTCCGCTATCTCAGCAGTGGTATAACTGCCTGGCACAATGACATGGCAACTGATATAAACATCCATCATAGCTTTTACTTTGGCAGGATTGGAGTGTTCCTCGACTGGCTGGATGGGACTCTGTCCTACTACTGGATAACCTCAGGAACGCTGATCCACTTGTACACGTTTCATGCAAAATTCACTGAACCCTTGTACCCTGCATTTCGGGTTTGGGGTAAATCAAGAATACTGCTAGTGGACAGTGAAACAGCCAGGAACCCCATATCCAGGACAGACAGCCTATAAATTTAAGGCAAATTGCTCCTTTGTTATGAGTGGTGCTTTTTTAAGTTGTGTATGCACCACTAGTTTGATACACACACCCTTGTACAGAACAGGCCTTCTGATGATCATTTGTGAAGATATCCTGTTGGAAACATTCACTTTTTTAATGCATATTTAATAAGAAATGCTGTGTCATACATGTCATACAACTGTTGTTACACTGCCTGCTGTATGAGGCACCTATCAATGGACTTTCCGTTGTAAGCTTATATATGTGTATATTTTATGTTTTGATTTACTTTGATGTATTGTGAAGACCAGAGATGTGTTTGCACATTAAGTGTAGGTACTGGGTCAAGTGTGACTCAGTGTAAAACTGTTGAAACCAGCACACTGTTGTAGCCTTTTCACTGTTTATTGTGCTAAAAAGAACATTTTGATTCAAAATGGATCTTCTTCAGGTAAACCAGGGTTCCACATCCATGCAATGTCTTTATTAAAAAGTTATTCTATATACACTTTCTATGCAGTGTTGTTTTATAAAAATGCATAAGAGTTCTTTTAAAAAGGCAAGGAAAAATATTTTGATTACAATTGAACTCTTAAGTCTTGACCAGAATGACCAGACAGATTACTCAAACTACAGCCAAGTTATAAATATTCTCATGATGCCTTAAGGTCACAGTCGGTATGAAGTACTGGGTGTATCAGGTACATGTTTGGATTCATTGCCCTGTCATTTCCATATATATATGCTGTATAAACTCTCTATGTTGCCCTCTAACCTGCTGAACACAACCCAAATTCAAGCCACACCTTTGCTCAAATGTGTTTTCTAATCCAAAGTGGGATGAATTACAAGTGCAAGATTTCTGGACCTTTGCTTGAACCGAGCCAAGAAGCCTAGCCAACCACTAAGAAAACCATGTTCTACCTTGTTTCTCTTGCTGTGAACTACAATCTTCCTCCCCATTCTTCATGGAGGAGCTTGAGCATCTCCAGGTCATTCCATTTATTCTCAGAAAACATCCCAAACAGGCTAGAACCATTCTTCCAAGGTTTTGACTCATCAGAATAGTCTTTATCCTTAATTTCAGACAGGTTGACTCCAGTTCCTCCCGTCACCATGGGAGCATCTTCTCCAACCTCCAGCTTTCCTCTGCTCCTGGTCACTGCACTGGAATACAATGCTGGTGCAGAGATGGCTGTAGTATCATCCATATACTTGTTCCTCAGCCTAAAACTCTTGCCTGTGCTGACCTTGTTCCTCCTCCATTGCCCTTCACATCTTTGCTTATAATCTTCATTTTCAGTTTAGTGTCATTTAGTGATTTGGAGGATCCGGCCATCCCTCATCAAGTCCATATAGTATTTGACCTCATGACAGGGCAGATGTGGAACAGGTTTGAAGCGTATGAGGACGTTTTCCAGCTCTTGGAGGATTGCTTTGGCATCCTGGAAGCTGCTCTCTGTGTTAGCCAGTTCGATCACTCGCTGAGTAACAACACCCTCAAGGAGTTTGATGTTCAAACATTTCAGCAGTCGGAGGTAATCAGCCTGGGTCAGAATAGCAATTGGTTTTCCACTCCCAACGCTCTCATCGCTCACTGCACCTCCTCTCTTTCTGTTACTCCTATCTTTGACATCTGTTCTCTTAACACCTGTCTCTTCTGTCTTTTGTTCAACCTTTGCTCTTCAAACTCCCTAGCCTGGACGTTTCACTTAAGTTTTCCCCATTCTTTCAGAACCACATGGCCTGGCATCCCACCTAGTTGTATTGAATTTTTTCATCTTCTTGTTTCCCTTTCTGTACTACCCTCCTGACTACAGAACAGGCCTTCTGATGATCATTTGTGAAGATATCCTGTTGGAAACATTCACTTTTTTAATGCATATTTAATAAGAAATGCTGTGTCATACATGTCATACAACTGTTGTTACACTGTTGTTACAACTGTTGTCTCACAGCTCTTGGTGAACAATTAATTTTTCATTGGTTTGTTTTATGAGCAGGTCTACACAGAAAAAAAAAACTTGATACTTTATTGTTTGTATCTATTGGCACTGACAACGTGTAAATTTGAAACTAATAGACTATGAAACTGGTCTAAAGAAAAGTATATTTTCCCGAGTCCTTAATGTCGACATTTTCTATCTGTAACCAAAATCATTTTTGAACTCCATTCTGTATTATACAACAGTTAGATCCAGTCGAGCGATTTGATTGGTCAAGAGACATTCCATGAGCGAAGATATACAGTATATCAGTATATAACAGCACAGTGACGTTTATGTATATGCATTACTTCACTCTACAAGTGTTATGTGATAACCAACAACGTCCATGATCTACATTGTAACAAACTTACTACCGCGACAGCAAGAAGCCTGGAAACTTATGAGCAAACCCCCAGGTGTGTTCAGACCTGCTTGCTAGTCTGTGGTAATGCGTAGACCTATACAAAGTAGCAAGCTAGCTTGCAGTCGGGAAATGGCGTGTGTTGCTTAGCAACAATTCAGTCACTTGAAAACTGAAGCACCTATTTGTGTTGGCGGAGCGGAATAAATGTTTAAATAAATCATAATCTGTTGTCCGTTATTACCATTTCTTGATAAATTGCTTTGTTGGTAGAACTGTTGTATAAAAGCAACATCACACTTGAGGTCGTGATGTTGTACTGAATATTTGCACAGCTGTGATTAACTTACGGCTGATATACAGGATAAGTGCATCATCGCACTCTCCTCTCATGTGATATTAAAAGCGTCAATCTATCATGTGTATCAACCTGAGCGCGGTGACGTTTCTGTCACCGGAAATGGAACTGTAAGGGGCGGGGTATCATTGGAGCCAAAAAAATCTAAGGGGTTTGTCGTTGTTTGCAAATTTTGGCCAGATTGAGGAACGCAACAATTGTTTACATTAACAAAAAGGGCAAAAAATCAAGCAAAGGTAAATATATCACCATGCCAAAAGCCAGCAAATGCTAACTTCCACCAAAGGCGATAGCCAGCTAGCTGTGAGCTAACTGCTACTGTTATCTTAAGTAACTGGCTAGCTGTGCTACTTAGTTAGCTTAACTAGCAGGGTAATGTTAAGTTAGCGCTACATCAGCTATCCACTCTTAGTGTTATCATCACACTGGATCATCGGTTACTCAGTTGATTTTGCTCTATTCAATACTTGTTGCATTTTAAATGCCAATCGTTAGTCACAAATGTTGAGCAGATGTTTATGTTCGGTGGGTTGCATTTTTTGGGGGGTGCGCTAGCCCTCTTCTGGCTAGTCTAACGTTAGTTAGCCATTGCTTTGTAGCTTCTTGCTCACTTATGTTTTGTTCCTCCCTCCATGTTGCTCTTTCCCTCGCATTCATCTATCATCTTGACACCTATTCTGCTAATGGAAATACCACAATCTACTTGCTTGCCACGACTAGTCCAGCTGAGACAGTGAGGACATCTGCCAAGCTCAAACTGGTAAGTTACAAGCAGACCCGAGAGATAGCCGAGGTGATACTATGACTTTCATTGATCAGTAGCTATAATATCTAGTGACTTTAACTGTAAAGTGAAATATATTTACTGCTGATATACTATCGGCTTCAATCATTGGAAGCATACTTAATTGCATGTTCATTGTGCTGAAGATGTATGGTCATGGTTACATACTATTACTTATTTGGTTTGCAACAAAATTTCAGTTACAGCTCTTTTATTGAGTGGCTCCTGTATTTTTTTTTTAGCAGCCACCATGGATGCAGGTGAAGACCAAAACACAGGCTCCACCAATGGAAATGCCCAGACAAGTGGGAATTCCCGCCCACCACAGATAGCCCACATGTCTCTATATGAAAGGCAGGCTGTGCAGGTCAGTGTTTGTGTTGTTGTATTTGTGCATGAGCTAAGGCATAAATATAGTAAGAGCTCCATATGTTAAACTTGAATCAATAATTGTTTTGTTTTGTTTTGGGTTTTTTTTCAGGAAAGCAGGGTGCATCAAAGGTTTTTGGATTAGTTGTTTGCCAATCTGTGTCTCTGTATGTGTGTATGTTTAGGCCCTCCAGGCACTGCAAAGACAGCCTAATGCAGCTCAGTACTTCCAACAGCTCATGCTGCAGCAGCAGATCAACAATGCCCAACTCCACAACTTGGCCGCTGTGCAACAGGTAACCATATTTGGGATGGGAAAATAGTGATCAGCTGCTATACAAAGCATTTCTAATTAGAAGTAGCACACCCTACCCATCTAATTTCTTTTTGTACACTAGGCCACACTTGCAGCTAGTCGTCAGTCCAACTCTCCGAATAACAGTGTGTCGCAAGCCACTACCACTGTAAGGTTATTTGTTAATTACTGTCTGAAGCTCTCATCCAGTTACCGTTACATTTTTTAAATACTTGGTAGGTGTGATCCAAATATAAGATTTTCTGACTGTCTCAGGTCAACCTAAGCACCACGTCTGGAGGAGGGACCATGACCAATCCCCGTCCCCTTGGCCCAGCCACATCTGCAACAACAACAGCTCTAAACCAGTCAGTTTTGCTGGGTGGGAATTCAGCAGGACAGGGACAGATGTATCTTAGGGTGAGTTAACGGTTGTCAGGCACTGTTGGCATATTAAAGTAATAATCCATGACTAAATAAATCCATATTTTACTTGTCACCAACTGATATAACACAGCAGTGACTCAAGTATAACCATTTCATGAAAGCCTTTATATTAGCTGCTTTAAACACCTAATGCTAGGAAAGTCTGTCCTGGGAAGAATCTTTTGCACACAAGAGGTGATGCATTTTACTTTTCTGTCTGCAGTAACATTAGTTTGATTGGAATAGATATAAGAACTCATTAGTTCTTAAAATAGTTTTTGTACAGCTCATGGAAGCAATGATAGTCACCATGGCTGAACAGACGAGGGCATTACTTACAGAAGCGCTTATGTCATCAACAGCAAGTCCAAAGAAAGAGACATCACAGTATTGATGGTACTGTCTGATTGGAAAGTGAAGCATGACAGCGATTATGGGTCATCACAAAGGGCGTTAGCATCCACAACATCCACCACCCATTCTCCCAGCTCCACCTAACAACAACCAGGCCAGCAAATTAAAATGAAAAAAATAAAAAAGATCTCAAGGACTGCCACTTTTAAGTTTTCATCCACCATTTATTGACATCCATTGATGTCATAGAAAAGTTTTGGAATTTAACTGCAGTCAAGTAAATGTGAGGCTGAAGTTTTAGTTTTGAATTCAAGCAACATTAATCAAATATATTGTACTTTCTCCAAGCCTGACCTCAGTAGCTTTGCATGTCCACTAGTTGGATTTTATGAAGTCTTATCTAGTTAAGGAATCAAAAATTTAAATATTTGCTATTTTAGGCTGACGATCTGTCTTACTCTGACTCACACAGGTGAACCGCGCTCTCAGGGCTCCCCTTGCCTCTCAGCTCATCTTCATGCCTGGTGGTACAGCAACAGCTACTGTAGCAACAGTTGCCCAGCAACAGCCCCAGCAGCAGCAGCAGCAGCAGCAGCAACAACAGCAACAACAACAACAACAACAGCCTCAGCAACAGCAAGAAGTCCCTCCTACCCCTGCAAGTGCTCAGTCAGACAATGATCAGGTTTGAAGACTAATAGTTACCTGTAATGTGAAATCTGAGCTGTTTTCTTGTAGTCAATTTGTCATTTAGAGATTGAGATTGAGTGATTATTGTAGGATCACTATTTGACTCCATTCACTTCCCCTGCTGCCTTTCTCAAATGCTTTTTTTTTCACACAAAGCTACACCCTTCTTTACCATTCAGGTGCAGAACCTGGCCCTACACTGTGCCTCCACTCCTAGAGCAGCTGCTGTCAAGTCTGAGTTTCCAGAGAGGAAAGATGGCACCAACTTTCCTCTAGGTCAACAGCAGCAACAGTCTTTCCCCCAGACAGCTCAGCAGCAACAAGTGCAACCACAGCAGCAACAACAAATGGCCAAGCAGATGTCCAGCTACACCCAGCAGTCCACCGCCAACAGTATGGCTGTAAAGACTGGAAACCAGGCTACCATGACTGTTACTCCTGCTGCCTCTGTAGCTCCCTCCTCCTCCTCTTCCTCTGCAGCACTGCCTCTCTCCCAGCTCCTCCTGTCCCCCTCTGGACTCTGCCAAGCCAGAGCAGTAACTACAGTTACCCCTGCTGCCACTGTGACACACATCCTGGTGCCCACCTCAAATGTTCCTACCTCCACCCAGGGCTACCCCATTGGCTCAGTGGCCCCGAAAGCCAATGTCAATACCCAGACTCTAGTGGTGCAGCCCCTACAACAGGCCAGCGCTAGTGCAGAGAAAGGCCCTGTGCCTATCCAGCCCAAGACAGCTCAGGGACACCGCTTACCTGTCCAGCTGCCCCCTCGACATCCACCACCCATTCTCCCAGCCCCACCTAGCAACAGCCAGGCCAGCAATGGGGGTCATCACCCTCCCCACATCCCTGTCCAACTGGTGGGAGCCAGGCAGGGCGTATCAGGAAACACACAGGCTCTGGCCTTGGCCCAGACACGGGGCAGCACGGCTCAGGAAAATACTGCTGGTGTGAATGCCAACACAGTTTCCAACAACAGTGGTGTCACCATGGTAAGATCAACTATCAAAACGGTGCAGTTCGCTTGGTATGGGTAGATATTGCTTTGGGTAGTTGTGAGGATAAGTGTAAGTGTAGATGGAGCCGTAACACCATCTGCTTCCTTTGTCTCCCTCTATTAGACAAAACCTGCTGTTGGCTCCCTGAAGAGGAAGTCTGACTCTGATGCAAACAATGAGATGGTAGCAGAATCTTTAGATTCTGCTGCACCAATGAGAGACTCTGCTCCTCCCTTATCCCCCGCCCCAACAAAGGACTCTGGTATGCCTGTCATCATCTTCAAACCGTGTACATAAAAAAACACCGGGCAGTACTGGCAAATTGTTGCCACGAGTTTAGAAATGTAGTTAAAGGCTCATTCTCTTCTCCATTTCACTCATTCCCACCAGCGCCTCCTGCGGCAGCCTTCTCCTCTCCCCCGACCCTGTCTCTGCCTCTACCCTTATCAAGATTGGGCCATGGAGACAAAGACAGAGCCCCTGTCCCTCAAGCAGTGGTCAAACCTCAAGTCCTCACCCACCTCATAGAAGGATTTGTCATCCAGGAGGGAGCTGAGCCTTTCCCTGTAAGTACACCCTGGTATGATATAATCACATATTTCATATTCAGCCAAACACTTAACTTGAGATGACAGAGTGAATTTTAGTGTGAAAGATTTTCTTTCTTTTGATTGACAGGTTGCTGGACTCCTCAAGGACAGAGACTTTGCCATGGTTGGTCGCACAGATAATGGACCAGCAAGTAGGTGTTGCTGTTTCATTTTTTCACCATGAACTATATCCAAAACCTGAATGTGTGGTTACTGTGTACTTAAATGTGTAATGCTGTTTGTTTCTTGTTTCCTCGGCAGTGTTGAAGTGTGAGTATTGTGAGAGCCTCGCTCCAGCCAGCCAGTTCAGAGGATCTAAGAGATTCTGTTCCAAGACTTGTGCTAAAAGGTATAGTTCTCTTAACTTTGTACAGTCTCCCTTTACATTTAGAAATATTTTTGAACTTTGTTGTTGTGTACTGTCAGACATACGGCACCATACATTTTGCTACCAGGTCAGGAAATTTAATCAAATACAGATTTGGAATTGTCATCTGTCCAACTATAGAAAAATCCCTGCTCCAGGCACCCATGTGCCCTGGTGTGGTAACAGTCCACAGGTTTCATCCCATGTAAAGATTACACAAGGTGATTTCACTGATTGGCGCACCTTCAACCAGAGGAAGGAGCTAATCAGTAAGATCACTTTGTGTAATGTTTGGTTAGAATGAAAACATGCATTCTAACCCATTCAAACCAATGTTACATAGTTGTCAACCTTTGCTCTTCACATTATCCTAACCTAAACTTGGGAGAAACAAACCAAGGTAGCTGTAGCTTTACAATTAGAGTAGTATAACTACTTGAATGCAGTCACATATTCTGTTATGTTGTGTATTTTCTTTAGTTGTTGGGCTGTACCTGTTTTAACGGAAAATTACAGAAGTTGCCCTTTCATACAAAATATTCCTTGTGTGTTTCTTACGTACAAATGCTCTTTGTGTGTCTTATCATGGCTCATACTGTTTTCAGAACAGGGTGCAGTTAGAACGGCCTTGAAGTTGTTTTCTCGCAGAACTGACCTGAACCAGTTCATTGTGCATGTGTGCACTTTTGCTTTCTCACAGATAAATCTATGCCTCTCCCCATCTCCTTGTCTCACTCTCTGCAGACTGCATAGCGCTCTGTATGACGGTGAACCCTTCTTGCAAGAAATTAAACTCTTAAAGACAATTCTTTCTCAAGTCTTTATTTCGGAATCTCACCAGTAGAATTTCCACAACCCTGTATGTCCTGAAATATTCTCAGTACTGACTGTGCTTCTGGACCTACAGGTACAATGTTAGCTGCAGTCAGCACTTCAGGACAAGCAGAGGGAGAGCGGGTGCAGGGCCCCCACCACCCCCAGCACCCACTGACAGCATTGCAAGGCGCAGGGGTCCTCCTCGCAGGAGCAGCTCTGAGATTACCTGTACTAAAATGTCAGGCAGGCATCTACCTGTAAAGGTGAGATCTGTAACTAAAAATCGAGTAATTGTATCAATAGATGCGTCTCATTCTGTGAGATGTAATCGCTGGCTTTTGTGTTTGGATCTCCTTTCTTTGGGTATAGTGTCGCTCAGATTCTAGTCGCTCCGAGGACGCGTCCAGCGATGGAGAAGAGGAAGAAGAAGAGGACGATTCTCCTTCACTTTCGCCCAGCTCGTCCCTCTCCTGCCCAAGACCTGCCCACAGCGTGCCGCAGTCTGACAGCTCGGCTCCTGGTAGCCTCCCATTGGATGGGGCCAACTTTCTACCAGCCACTCCTGCTCACTGGAGTGTGGAGGAAGTCTGCAGGTTTATCTCTTCACTTCAAGGTTGGTGGTCACTGATCAGATTTCAGTTACACTCATCGTAAAGTGGCGAAGTACATTTCCTATTTCCATGTGTGCTAATTATATCTCTGTGTCTTTCTACTTTGTTCAGGCTGTGAGGAGCTGGCTGCCCAGTTCCTCTCCCAGGAAATAGATGGGCAGGCTCTACTGCTACTGCGAGAGGATCACCTCATATCCACCATGAATATCAAGCTAGGCCCTGCACTGAAGATCTGTGCCTCCATCAACAACCTGCGAGAGTGAAGGTGTCGACGCTCCAGAGCCAGAGGAAAGACAAAAGGATCTTGTCCTCATTGTTGACTTCTCACTGGAATTAAGGAATCAGTACATGAATAACAACCTAAAAGACATCAATGGCAACAGTGACAAAGGAGTTTGATACATTGGTGCATCTTGAATTTTCTGGACAAATGGGGATGGACAATTTGCTTAGACTTTCTGGACAATGAATGTGCAAAAACATGTTATGTGTATTGGTGTGAGTGGTGAGCATGGAGGTTTAACAGTCTGGAGTATCCATGTTAGTGAAGAGATACAGTGTCTGTCTGTTTTTCACTGTTAGTAGAGACATTATGTATGTATACTCTCGTGTGAAACTGCAAATGTGACAACCTGCGGTAATCGGTGCTAGTTCTGCTAGCTAGGACAGTTCATCCATGAGGTAAAAATGAAACGTTGCCTTCTTGCTGTATTTCAGACGGTGCTTTAACTTTAGTGGTGTTACTACCAACAACAGTCCATTTCATTTCAAGTTTTTTTTTTGTTTGTTGTTTTTTTGGTAAATGTAGCAAAACTTTTTACCATAAAAGGCGTTCAGTCCAAGCTCCAATCATATTGAGGAAAGGACACTCAAAAAGCCTGGTGTTTTAGTTTTTCCAGTTTACCAGTTATGTAATTTAGTTTTGTATCTTTTCCATTTTGTACTACAATCAAAGTTATTTTTTCATGGATATGATGTAGTGAGTTTTAGTAGCTTTAATCGACTTAACTACCTGAAAATAGGTATTCCTCATGGTTTGCTCTTTCAAGGGCTGAGTGGAAGTGCTCTGTCTACCTGTATGCAGTACTACCAATAAACAATGCCTGTTACTGGACGCACGCCCTTTACTTTTTGTGGTGTCTACTTGCAAATGAAAGGGTCTTTCTTAACCATGTGATGATTTATTTATTTACATCTGAGTAGTACATTCAGTTTGAATTCATTTTTTGCTATAAATTATGAATACAGGAAGTGATGAAGTAGCCTAAGTTAACTTATTACAGGTAAACCTTATGAGACAGTGAGTGTAATATCTTAATGAACATACTAGGCAAAAAAATATTGGTTATATATTATATATTACATCTCTTATACATTGGCTTCAGGTTGTAAACAAGATTTGTAAACCTTCATACACGCAGTACCATCAGTTGCAACCTGAAGATGCAGCAGCTGTATTTTGGTCAAGCTTACATATCTTAAGTCTACAAGAAAATGTGTTTTCTTCAACACACCTTCACAGAGCTTACAAGGCATTGACAGATGAGGCAAAAAATGTGAATGAGGTCTTAGGAAGGAAAAATGATCGGTTACCAAAGGCACATTTTGCACATGAAGGTTACTGTCATTTAACTTGTGGGAACCTGAAATAAGACGGCACTTGAAGGAAATAGGAGGGATGATTTCAATGCCCAAAGCACTGAAACCAAGAGTTTAGTGCACTTTTCATTGTTTTACCTTCAAGACACTGTTTTGTGCTGTAATACCTCATGTTTTCAGAGTGGATCACTGGGGAATTAGTCCTTAAGCATGGTGTGTTTCCTCTGCAGTGATCAGAAAACAGTGTAGCTGTTGGATTCCCCGTATCCCACCTCCTGCAAGTACTGCTCAATGTTAATAGGCTGTGGCACCTTGAGGACTTTGTCAGTGGCACCCTTCTCTCCTGAGACGAGCTTGCGGCTAACATCAGCCAGTGAGGGTCGATCCTGTTCCTTCCATTGGCAGCAACCCTTAATTAGGGAGTACCTGAGAGAGAGAGAGAGAGAGAGAGAGAGAGAGAGTATAATGGTTCAGCGGCAACAAAAAGCTCATTACTGCCCAATTCATAAATAAAGTAATGGCAGTATAAATGATGAACAGCTTCAGGTGTGGTTGTATATTATTTGGAGCACGCAGTGGATATTTACAGAGCGTTAGAGCAGTTTGAAGGTTTTTTCAGTGTTTTCCCTCTTTGATGGAACTGCAGAAGTTCATTAACTGGGATTTCTGCAAAAGGGGCCTCACCTGGGGAGAAAGTGGGTGCAGACAGCAGACAGTCCCAGTTATTCAGTTAAAAAATCACGGTGTATTATTCCCTGGTTGCTCAATAACTTTAATCACTGGTTAAAAACTTACCCAGGGTTGCCATTTCATACAGCAAGATGCCAAATGACCAGCTAGAGAGGAACACAGAGAAAGACAAAACTTAGAAAGACAACATGCCACCTTCCATACAAGTCCTTTGAATGCATATACACACATTTAACGCCTCTCCACAGACCATTTAGCATCACGTCAACGTTTTCTAAAACCTTGTTAATTATGCAACAGCAAGATCTGTACTTGAGGATATGCTATAGAGAATAACATACGTTTTTTGTGACGCCTGGCATAAAATGAGGTATGTAACAACGCATTACATAATAACAACACATTTTGTAATAATTCTCCAAAATGTAAAATTTCCCTCTATTATGTAATAACACCCATAATTTGTAATAATCCCAATTTTCAATAACTTATTACATAATGCTGTGAATTCTTACACTTTATATATACAAAAAAGCACATTATCCAATAATCACCACATTATGCAATAAGTTAAAAATGTGGTACAATTCATTACATTTGGCATTCAAAAGGTTTATTACTAAATGCGGGCAGTTTTTACAAAATGTGGGTGTATTATATAACAGAGGGAACCTTTATTACAATTTGGAGAGTTATTACACAATGTGTTGTTATTACATATTAGTTGTTACAAGGTATAAAAAAAACTCACACATCACTGCTCTGGCCAGCAGGTCTCCTGGCTAGCAGCTCCGGTGCCTGCCACTTCTTCATGCTAGGATCATCGCTCTGAGTGGCACCCTGGTTTTTCCTTGTGTAGACGCCATTCAGACCCCAGAGCTTGGCTGTGTACTGCCTGCTGACCAATACACTGCGAGCACGGATGTTGCCATGGAGTAGATCTTTGCTATGAAGGAACTCCTGATTGGGCAAAAAGATTAACACATTGTGAAGAGCCATCATCAGTTAATGAGAAATGTTTGTAGTGTGCATCCTGAGATTCAACAAAGTATTCTTGTCCTTTATCCCTTCATTCGCTTCAGTTCAGTGTATCAATCTGTACTGAATTCATTTCAGTACAAGCATGGGTAAATAAAACTTAGTAGGTGGCTCTCAAATAAAATCACAGAAAAGGCAAACAGGGAAAATATCCTGTCAGCAAGTCATTGCTGAGATTAGGTTATGACTGGGTATTGTGTGGTCTTGCATGACGATGATTTGAAAGTCAAACATGTGGCCTAAAAAAAAGTGAGGGATTGTCCATCCTGGATTAGCATACTGACCAACGCTGAGGCCACCTGTTTGGCCATGGTGAAGATTCGTCTCTCAGTCATCTCACACGGAGGATCCACATGTTCCTGAGCCAAAAAAAAAAAATCCATTATGTTACTCAAACTTTTCTATTACTTAGCCATTATGAAGACAGAATAAATCATTGAGGGTGCACAACATTTTTCTGTCATTTTTTCCCTTTGCCTTTTGTAAAAATATTACTTAACTTCTAGTATATGGCAATGTTTTGATCATACACAGTGAATTAAAACACATAGAGGCAGTTTATTTTTTGAGAAAGCATCCTCCCTACCTGCCTACATCGCCACAGGAAGCTCAGCAGATCTCTGTTCTCCAGCTCTTCCACTACTGTAACCAGAGGGGCCCGTAGAGAGACCACCCCAAGAAGCTCTGGGAGGAAGGGATGCTGCCCCAGCTGGGCCAGGAAGGAGGCAAAGCCCAGGAAGGAGTGTCTCTCCGTGGCGTCAGCTGAGTCTGAAGAAGGTAAGGAACCATCAAGAACCATCTTCAACGAGTTATTGTAGATTTAGAAACCAAAACCTTGAAACCAGTTAAGACTTGATAGTGTCCTCAAAAATTATCAACAGGCTAGGAGTACAAATGCATTCTCAATGAGTGACTTAAATATGAACTCTTTTCAACAGCCGTAAACACTGCTTGAAATTCAGTGAGAGTTTAATCTCACCATTGAGCACCCGCAGGACCACATTCCTGTTTTCCATACGGGCTCTGTAAAGGGAGACTGCCGAGTCAGAGTGCAGGGAGAAGGCGGCAGGCAGAGGGCTGACCAGGTTAAAGGACTCAGGCAGCCTCTGGCGGGGCAGCTCCCTGGGCTGGACAGTGGGTGTGAAACTGGGCTTGAAGGGGTGTTGGTGGGAGGGTGCGTCCACGGTGAAAGAGAGGTTTTGGGAGGAGTAGGTGTTTGGGGGATTGAAGGTGGCGTAGGAACTGGGCATGTCCAGAGCTATGCTCTCATGCTCCAGGACATTGATACCTGGTGGAGCTGTGGACAGAGAGGGAGTTGAGGATCAGTGCGAGTATTAACATCATAATACTCCTGTCAATATTGAGGTAAAGAGAGTTGATGGTCCCGCTGACAGTGCTGGAAGAAAAAGACTTCTCTACCATTGAAACTTACAAAATCTACCCACACCTCATCCAAACTGAAGTAGCAGTGCGCACAAAACATAAGGTGCACTGCTCATTGCAAGAAATACATGCAAAGGCAACTCTGGCTAATTCAAACATGGATCATATTGGATTTCTATAATCTGATGTCAGTCATTTTAATCTATCCTGACCAGGGCTGGGTGATAATTCAACATGATCATTTATCATCTTTAATTAGAAACATATTGTGACATATGGTGAGTTTGGGATATTATGACACAATTCTGCTGTCTTAACTTGTGATAGCTAGCAAATTTTTATTTAACAAAATTAGGCATCAAACATTTAAAGGAACATTATTTGAAGTGTTTAGAGTTTTGTGTGACATTACACCTAACATAGCTACTCAGTTCAATGGGATGAACATTCATTTAATTATTTAACATGAATTTTGAATACAAGTCATATTGTGATGTATATGGACACTGAAAAAAATCCTTATAAGTATCATTTTATTGATTTCAAATATATTGACCAGCCTTTAGCCTCACTGTATTTGTTACTCTCCTCCTCTCCTCCTCCTACCATCAATGCCGTGCAGCACTCTCCTGGAGCGCTGTGGTCTGAGGGCTGCCTCTGAGCCCTGCGGTCGGATGCGATCTACTTTCTCTGGACAAAAGCGCAGCAAGAGGATGAAGACCAGGGTGACCAGGAAGCTGGCCAGCAGCAAGATGGGTACAACTATCACCTCCTGCTCATACACACGGATCTCTACAAGGAAGAAACAAGAGACACAGGGAAATATTCATCTTCAAAACCACTCACTGGTTGCTGGATCTCAGAGCAGGGCTTTTCTGCAGTTTGTCCTGTTTATCCTGAATAACCAACAAGTTTGTCTGTAGCACCTGTGCATTTCACACCTAAGAGTCAAAATGAATCATAAACACAGTCAGTATAGCTGTTAAGGTTAGCCAAATAACTGAAAAAGATTGTGCTAAACTGTTGTGATACGGATTTGAATCTGTAAAATAAAACTTGAATAGGCCTATTAGGTTTGCATGTTGATGTTTGCCAGTATTAGTTTTAAAAGAATTATGTAACATGTTTTTTTAAAGCTATGTGGCTTACTCGCTCGCCCTGATTTCTGAAATACCTCCCTGTTGATAACTTACCACAGATGGTATCCCCTTGCTGGCAGCGGTAGTCTGCCTCTGACAGTGAAGACATCCTGTCAAATGTTCAGAGAGACAGGAATCAATAGATTGTGAAACTGAATGTCCTTACTGCTGCTGACATTATCCACTTTTGTCAGTTCCTTCCATCTACACCTGAACTGACTCTGACCTCTAAAAATGCTCTACAAAAAGGAATTTCCTATATATCTACGTGTATACTGTTCTTATATCAGGGTGGACAACTAAATTGGGATGTACATATGATTTGTGTAGTCATGATGACAGACGTGAATCCCTTTTTCTACAATCTACAATCTACTTGAGCACTATCTGTGAATAGTAACATGATTCTTTGTGGTAATCAGTATAAGAAGGTGTGGGACTAAACAGAGAAACACAAGGTGTAATTGAGACCAGGAACCTCAGACATTGTCTCACTGTCCCTGAAGAGTGCCAAACCTTTCCTTCCTGCCACCAGGAAGTAAAGCAAACAGAATAAAAACTCAGAAGCTGCACATTTGGTTATTTCTCTCTCTTTTAAACAAATTGGTTACAGAGCAAATATTTGGGATATGTGTACATAAACAGACAGAAAAAGTCAATATTTTCAGCTTAAACTCACACTGTGTCACTCACAGCACAGGCCATCCTCTACAATAACACTAGCAGTCTTTTGTGAACGTAATATGATATGACAAAGCTTGTTTAACCACTAGTCATACCCTTCAACGTGGTCACACAGAAAAATTGCAGCATGTCTGTTAACTGTGGAGTCTTTATGATGTGGTATAGATTGAGTGTTGGCTCATCATGCTTGCAGCTATCTTAGATTTAACTTAGATATACAGTGGGACAGAAATGACGTGTGCATCGGCAGGCGCACATGGAAAGTCTTCAGTGACATAGTTACCCAGGCCTGACATCTCTTAACCTGTCCATCTGCATTTCTGACAGTGACGCTGGTGATGTACTATACACCCAAAACGCAAACATATATGACCACACACTAGTCACACACACAGATACATAAAATGTCACTGACATTACCAAAGGAGTATGATAGAGTGATACACACATCAAAGAGCAATGATGAAACTTAACCCTCACTTCGAAGTACTACACCGCCTTCGTAATATTTTAAATGACTGAGAACAAAACTAAATATGTACATCAAAAGAATGCAAAATCCTTACCTGCACTCTGCCAATTGACTCTTAAATGTCAAAGAAAATGTCTCATCCAGTTAATAAATCATCTTCTTCTGGTTCCCCTCCTCCTGTCATTCATTTGGTCAACAAGCACTTTTCACACATCTTCAGAGCAGAGTGTGTCGATGTCTGTGCTGCAGTCCAGGTGGAGCTCTGCTGTTCAGCTGTTCATTGTGTTGTTTTCCTCAGGTGATTTGTCCGGCTCATGGGATCACCGTGCTGCTCTCTATTTGTCTAAGTTCCACCTTCAGTGTTTTCTTAACTCCACCCTCTTTTTCCCGGCTCTTTCCCTCTTTCCTCCTCTCTCTCTCTCTCTCCCTCTCATTTAGGGCGGTGATGCATCACACTCATTAGCATCAAGGTTACAGTGGTCTATAGTCTTGTTCTGCTTTTATGGGGATTTTCTCTATCATATTATACAATTTTCTATCCACTCAAGCTAATGAATGTCAGGTAATGCCAGCCTTACATTTTTCCTCTTTGTCTAGAGAAACAGGTCTTGCTACTTTAGTATGTCATTTTTAACCCTCAGCCTTTTGTTAGGCGTATCTGGCCCTCACTGCCAAAGAACCTGTATGACAGGCTTTGTCACCCGTGCAACATTTAGCCACGTAGCAATAAACTGCACTTCAAAGAGTTTAAAAATAGTGAATTGCGCATGTAGCACTCTCTCTATCTACAGTATTTATTTTTGTTCATGAGGGCCACTTAACACACACAGCTTGATAGATTAATATACATTCAAAATCACAGCACAGGAAATTAGAGTGTTATTGTGTTTGGAAAAACTATGGTAATTAAACACATGAGTAAAATGCTTTAAATTTCCCAGGATCTGTTGGCACACCAACAATGTTTCAAGGCAGGTTTCAGCTCACAGTTTGGCACTTGATTTATCAGGCTGAGGTCCGACCCACTTCTCCCCTGGAACAGAAAAAAAGAAAATGGGAATTAAATTTAAATCATTTAATTTAAAAAAATAAATAAATAGATTTAAATTTAAGAAAACACCATATATTTACATTTAAAGAGAATTTTAAACAGGGCCATAGTGTCCTTGGAGTATTTTTTGTGACCACATCTGAGTGGAAGTACAAGGAAATGAAACAGACTAAAACCAAATAAAGAAACAATGAATTTCTAGAGAGAAAGTGGAGTGAGGAGAGGGCAGATGTTTCACTGGGAGGAGGGCTGTGAGGAGACAGGTTTGTTAGCATGCTCACCTATGCAGTGGGCCAAGAGCTCAAATCTGTCTGAGCCAAAAAACATCTCTGTTTTTCCATCCACATGACACACGAGCATGGGAAAGCCAAATGCCTGGGAAAGAAAAAGAGAAGAGGGTTTTGTTCATCTCACTGTAAAGTTCACTATCAGTTGTGAAATGATGGTGCGTGTTATTCTACAAGGTGAACAGAATCTAACTGACTCCATGATCAAGTGCTTCCTGTGTTGAGCTTTTCAGCTTGTCTTTGATTTGCTTCGAGGTGGACAGCTTCAGCAGCTCTTCAATCTCGCTTGCAGGTAGTCCTGCTTTCACTGCTGCCTGGGAACAGATAATAAGACAGTAAAATAAATAAATAAATCATGCTGCTGTATATCCTTATCCATGATAGACTTTACAATAAGGTCCGGACACCAAGTGGACACCGAGGAATAAGCGCGGCACAAATCAAGAATGAAGTGCAGGTTAGCAAATAGTGAACAAGTAGTTCCTGAATAACTCTGAATTGGTACTACATGGTAGATGATGATATTTTACTTAAGAACAGACTGTTAGATTCCATGTTAATAAACAAGTATCTAATTATTAGGTCCTGGTTATCTGTTAATCCACATAATGGCCACTTACTTAATGCACTGTTCCTGATTAACTCATAATGGCACAAAATAACGAATCATTAATTCCTTATTAACTTAT
Organism: Neoniphon sammara; assembly: GCA_900302535.1. Classification (NCBI taxonomy): domain Eukaryota; kingdom Metazoa; phylum Chordata; class Actinopteri; order Holocentriformes; family Holocentridae; genus Neoniphon; species Neoniphon sammara. Next base: position 30,853 of record OMKZ01020459.1, on the reverse strand, counting down.
TAGTTACTATCTTTGCGTCCCCTCAAGTAAAGTAGTGCATCACACTGAGTGGTTACTAGTGATGTATTATTAGTTCCTGATTATTTTATCAATAGTTACAATTTTTGTGTTTCAGCCTGTTCTTGATTCAGAGCCATTCAGGAACTATCTTAACTTGCAGTTCATTCCTGATTTGTTCCTCACTCATTCCTTGGTAACTCGTCAGGATTTTGTGTGACTAATTTCAAAGCGTTTCCAGTTATCCTCAGACACAACCAGCCACTTGTCGGTCTGAATGAGTTGGTACCTCGGACAGTGATGCAGGCTCAGTGATGTCTTTGTCCTCGCTCCAGATTCTTCGCCACAGCTCTCGAGACACCTGCTCCACCTGCTTGTCTCCATCCTTCTCTCTCTCTTGCACTGCTGTCACAAATCGCATTGCGGACAAGGAGCCTACGGTAAGGAAATTAAATAAGATACAGCACTCCGTTATTTGTGATATCTTAATAAATGTGATATCTTTGTTCAATAAAGCAGAAGCAGAAGAAAGGGATGTCACTTTTCCAGTGAATGCACTTTACAGTGATGACCCAGTCACTTGTGGTGGTGCTGGTGTGTACCTTTTTGGAACATGGCCTCAAATGGGTCGGATGGGGCCTGCACGGGAACACGAAAATACTCGGACAAGCGGTTCAGATCCTTGGTCATGTACAGAAATTTGTTTGGAACCAGTCCAGGGGGTTTATTTCCTATCACAAAAAAATAAAACATTACTCAGACATTACAATATGAAACATGGCAATAGTTATAGTGTATAGCCAAGTATATGAACATTCAACAGGCCCTATAGCCTACAGTGCACCAAAGCTTACCTGACCCTTGCATGATTCCACCCAAAAATGCAGGACGCAGTCTGAGCTCTATATTCCACACGTTTCTGTACCTGCACATAATCTGTAAATGTAAATGAGTGATGCAAAAGTTTATTTCCATCTAATTCTCTGACTAGCATATCTCATGGAGGGCATCAGAAAAGTACAAACCTCAAAGCCAAGCCAGGAGTATGGAGAAACCACATCATAGAACAGCTCGATCACTTTCTTGGATGTCATCTTCAGATTGCTCCTCCAAATTGGATGCTGGCTAAAACAACTGTGTGCTGCACGAAACGTAAAGTTATGTCATGAGTGTAATAGTAGCTAAGTGTCTTCGTGTTGCTTCGTTTCAATTCTGAACAAAATGAGTGGTAAGTGTGTCAAAGTTCAACCCTGGCTGTAGTTTGTTCGGAGTCGGTTCAGTTCAGGTCTGTGCAGATTTATCAACTGCATATCAAAAACAAATAGGATGCGCAATTGTAGACAAAAAAATCACATTTGCTGACCTTAAGCAGTCACGTCCACGCAGAACCAGCTGCAGAATTGCTTGCTTTCAATGAATTAGACGCACAAGACTAGGCAGAGTTGCAGGAAAGCGATATACGGACAAGCGACTTAAATGACCACTACTGTGCACCCTGCAATTTCTTCTACGCTTCTTCCGTCCCAGTTTGCACAATACAACTAACACGTTACTGCCATCTTCTGGCGTGAGTGTGACCTCCAAAGACAAAAAAATCACTTACTGACTGGCCTATTAAATGGTTATTTTATTTTAGCCGTTCTTTTATATAAGTTATACATTCCAGTGAAATACAATGGGAATATATTTTATTAATCTAAATCTCTGCTTTAACAGTAAAATAGGTACACCCTATTGGCTTTTACACTCTATTTACATACAAGTCATCCACCAGGATAATAAATAAATAAACATATATTGGTTTTAATATGTACATTAAAATCTAAAATCTGCACATTAATATTTCTATTTATGTCTCTTCCTGAGGACTTGATTGGTCTTTGAGCTCTGCAGGTCCCAAACTGTCTGTGAGAGTGGTCTTAGTTCCTGGAGATTTGTCACTGGAAGGCAGAGAAAAAGGTTGTATTACTGTCTCAAGGCATATAGAAGAAAAACATTGCCTGTTGTTATTATCATGAGTCTTACCTCTCTCCATCTTTCTCGCACAGCTGTAAATAAAATCAGAAATGAACATTAGCTCAAAACTTGCAATAAACACTTATTTAGTCAAAGAACACTTTCCTCCTTGGTGTTTTACCTTAGGCTTCTGTGTTACAATCCCACCAATCTTTTTTGGTACCCCAAGAGTCTCAAAAGAATGGCTCCGCACCCTGATGGCTCTCTAATGACAGAGATTCACAGGAAAAAACAAATTAACCCTGTTTGAGGTGAAACAAGTGAAGTCATATATGAGAGACTGTCTGAAACTTGAAAAGTAAAGGATGCATTCACCTTAAAGTTTTCAATGAAGCCTCCACTCCCCTCAGACACACCCCTAACCCCCTCAGAAGACGGAAGAGAGGACAGTGATGGATCTCCCCTCATGCAATGGGAACGGGTGGAGAGTTCAGCCTGCAAGCTCTCTAGGAGTGATGAGCGAGTGCGCAACTTCAAAAGAGAGGATGGACAGGAGAGCACATGGGGCAAAGAGGAGTAAAATCAGATGATAAGCTTGTTCACTAGTGGGTATGTACACAGTCACAACGCAAATGTTATGTTGTATCTCCATCTACCTCCAGTCTGCTGAATCTCTCCGCCTTGTAGCAGGAAATCTCTGCATTGATAAGCTTGGTCAGAAGGAACTCCCTCAGCAGGGCACGCTAAAAAGAAACCAAGAGCATCTCAATAATCGGTTTATACAACTAAAAATGAACATATTTGAATCAGTGGTATTTGTTGATGTTGGTGTTGTTTCTTACATTTGTGAAGATGGGAGGATCTGGGAGGACCGGGCCAAAGGGAGGCACATCCTCTCTGGCTGTGACAGACACCTGTGAGGACGAGATAGTTGTGTTAATTTGAAATATAAAGATAAATCTGTAAACTTTGAAAAACAAGATGCCAGTCCATCCACTTTAAAGGTGTGCTAAGCAAAGTCGCCAAAGGTCGACTGAAGTGAGGGCCATTTAGACTCAACTGACAAAAAACACGGAATAAGAATGTAATTTGATTCTCGACTCGGCCTGACTCACCGATAAATCGCATGCTTATTCAATGTTTTGTGTCATTTGAGTCTAAACAGTCCTCGCCTCAATTGACCATCAGGAATTTTGCATAGTGCCCCTTTAATTTTTTGCAGACTGTATGGATGAAGGCTATGTTAGCTCATCTAGACAAGGGCTGTTTTTCACTCACCTGGTACGCCACTGCTCCTGTCTCCTGCTCCTCCCCCCTTTTGATCCTTCGCACCACCAGGAAACAGTGCAGGAAGTGGGAGCTGATGACATCAGATAGAAAAGGGGTGTGGCCTTCTTGGTAGACCAATGCTACGATGTCATTACCAATGTGTCTCTTTCTTTGTAACTGTGTGGGTTGATGTGGAGAAGGATGAAAGAAAAGTCTGTCAGTGTCTGTTCTAGTAAACTTTTGTTTTCCCAACATCTTTGTGCAACATTAAGTCAAGGATTCTCAGAAGTCGACCTGGGAAAGACTGTCCTGTGAATCATCAGTGATGCACAGACCGAGGATCATAACTGACCTGCTGTGGATCACCCTCTGTAAAAGGCAGCTTAGTAGCTACGTGGAACATGATTTCTCTGCTGTGAAAGGAAGTGAAGACTGCATCACTTCCTGTCTGGCCATGACACACATCCAGACCTCCTCTGAAGCTGAGTAAATTGAGTGAAGACAAAACATCATGTGATACAACACGCCATATGTGTCATTTTTCCAATCGAGCAATGTCAGCGTAATGTACTTTACCCAGTAAAGCCTTGCAGTTGAATTGTCTCTCCCAAAATAGAGAGGAACTCCTTAAACTCTTCACTTTCCTCATTGTTACTGAGTATGTCCTCCTCAGTGAACTGAAATAAAGGGATTACATCTGAAAGGTAGTGAACATATATGATACCAGTCTTTTTACCAAGGCAAAACACTGAGAGCTACTGCACCCTTTCTTACCTGCCCATCCCTTTGGTACAATATACCAAACTTGAAGTTAGGAGACACCCTGTGCTCATCAAACGCTGTTATGAGTTCTGGAGCCTGAGTAACAGCGAGGGATAGATGTATTGGGAAGGAAAGAGAGAAAGGGCATTTGTCCAAAGTATGTGGTTATTTAATTAATATAAATTCCCTTATTCATCATCAGGAGTGGGCAGAGGAATGGCAGATCATTACCTTGAGATAGCTGACTACTTCAAACCTGGAGACAGTTACACTGTCACAGAGCATCTAGAAGAAATATGAAAGAGATATGAGAATGGCTTTGGAGTCAGACATATATTGGTTCACTAATTGATAGATTGTGATCAGCAGTTTAGTATTTGGAAAATATGTGATCTGATACCTTTGCTAGCTCAACAGCAGAAGGGATACTGCCAAAAAGAGAGACAGAGAAAACTCCATGCAAGGAGCATTCCTTCATTCTGTGAGACAAGAAAGACAATTTCTATTCAGTTTTGCTATGCAATATTGCTACAAATCAACATTGCTGTTACATGCAGAGGCATTTAAAGAAGAGTAAAAAACCAAGTACTACTGGGAAATGCAAAAGAGATGAAAAACAAGGTGAAAAACATTTGTTAAAACCACTTCTACCCTGCTGGTTCCATCGGTGGGTTTGTCATTGCTGCGCAGCTGAACTTTGTTCAAACGCACAGAACTTCATTTTAAATTCTAGTGGAGATCCCAAGGTTTCCAAAGATACCAAACATATCCTGCTGAATTATAGGGAAATGTGTATAAAATGATGCACAAGACATCTAGATATTTTCTATTTGATGTAAAGGTGCAGCCATAAAAACATGCTGTCTCGGTTGTTAATATTTCATTCAATATAATTGTGAGGTAGCTTCAGTGAACCATTGCAACCAGCAGATACAGAATGTGTATACGACATTGTTGTGCAATATGAACAAAAAAATTTTTTCTAAATTTGAAATACCTAAGGGGAAATTTAAGGGTTAGTCAAAGCTTTAAGAGATTAAAAAAACAACCTTAGTATCACCCGTAGCCTCTTTTCCTCTTCCTCCAAACACACTGAGAGAACTAACGGTCCCAAGGAGGGATCCACTGCTGTGAATGAGTGATGGTACTACAAAAACAAAAGCAGTGCAAAGATGATGTAACAAATACAGTAGTAGGCCATGATAGATAACGTATTCCTTTTTTAAAATTTCCAGGGGTTGAATTGAACAATCAAATACAAGTGGGTTAATTCAGCTCGATAAACCCTACTAACTCGTGAACGGAAAAACTCCTGGTAGATTTTGGCCTCGCTGTCTCTCTCCATGATGTCGAAGCTCTCTGGATCCAGGCCACAGTGGGACGAAGTGGGACTTGCATCTACAAGCTTCTCCAGTGGGGGGTCTATCCAGTAGCCTCCCAGCTTTGGTGGTAGGATGAGGGGCAGATCATGACCCATCTTTAGAAGCTGAGACTGAAATAGACAGAGAGGAGCAGCTTTAATTATGACCAGACTCTGGCCTTGTCTGGTGTGCTGGGAGTGCACTTTTTTTGTTTGGGGAAACAAATGGTGGTAGAAAGGTCAGTGTCAACACTCACGTACACACCCGTATATATGATTGACTTTTTTTTTCCTTCCTATATTCAGGTTGAAGACTTGCCTTCAGAGGTAGAGGAAATTCGCATCGCTGCTCATCTATCCTGCTGCCCTGATGGAGAAGAAGAGTGCTGATCATAAGACACCTCTGCTCAGACATCACCGGACACACAGTTGTAAGATGAATTATACCATAATCTCACCTGCAGCTTTTCTATAATTTCAAACAGCTCCGTCACCTGAATTGAACAAGAGGCAGCGGACATCAGACAGGAAGGAGGAGAGGAGGGGGCAGAATCAGACAGACAGAGAAAGGAAAGGAGAACCGTGGGGAGAAAAGAGGAACCTGACAAACGCTTGACATGGAAGCTGCAATAACTCACTGCTGTGACAAGACTGCTGTCACAGCTTCTTAGGAAGGGAGGATGTGGCAATACATGTATTTATATTTAATTACAATGAGACAGATGTGAATGATGAAAAGATAATAATATCACCCTCTGGTTGCTGCTGGCAGTCAGGAAAGGCTTGGTCTCACTGGCAGGAGAGTCCAGGATGTCCAGTATGTTGTGTTCAACAGATTCAGGTCTGCAGCAACAGGTGGATTTGCAGAAGAAAAGAGCACAACTCATCATTTCTCATCCAAGACTTGCTGTAGTGCAGGTATGATATAACGTCTGGAGTAGTATCAAAGCACCTGGAATAAACTGGCAAATAAACCCTCACCTTGCTTCATCCCCACATGTAAATCTGTCCACACTGTAAACAAGGAAGTGGCAACAGCTCAGACGAGGAAAATGACCACTTTACACAGACTGGGTTACTTTTATGTAAAAACATTAATTATTCATCTAATGAATTTTGCCCTGTGAGCATATCTCAGCCCGTTAGTCATATTCTAAGCCAAATGATGTCCGTACTCACCCTCCATATGCACCAAAAGTGAAACTTCTCTTTCTGGAGAAGGACATGTCATTCCGCTTTTCTCTCTCCATGGCTTTGGTGTCACTGTGAGTGTTTGTACATGCCAGTTTGCTATGGTGTCAATCAGGGCTGGCTAAGGCTGAATTAATTCACTCTCTCATTCTGTCACTGCTCCTCCTCTCTACCCCCTGCCTCTCACTCATTTAAGCTCCCTTCCCTCCCTCTATCCTGCTGTCAGCCAGACAGGCAGCGTTAACCCACTCATGGTCACAGGTGCACTCCGTTAGATAGCAACTGCCACAAGCCTTGACATAAAACAGACACAGTTAGACTGGTTCATTTATTGATCGCCATGCTCTAATAAACACTTGTGGTGGTTTCTCCAACAGGCTGAGGGTAAAGATAGACTTGGAAATAAATAAAGAAATGAATGAGACATTTTCTCCTGGACCTGTTACCCTTTGAGTCAGTAAGAATCATCAATTATTGACAGCACACACAGTGAGGTTGAAGAGCTAGACAGCAGGGGAGTGTAAAATAGGCCTGAGGATAGGTGGGGAGAGAGAGAGAGAGAGAGAGAGAGAGAGAGAGAGAAGGAGAGAGAAGGAGAGAGAGAGGGAGGGGTTCTGATGCTATTAAATGTTACAAATTATATCGTATATATAAATTGATTGTCTTATTTTCATTATTTTTATGATAATGAAACCTTTTGAAGGCACTTGAAGATCTGGCAAGCTGCCAGTTTCCATAAGCGGAAAGAATTCTATAGCCTAGTTGTATTTTGAGTCCCACAGCACTTGTCCTTTCAGGCCAATGATATTCCATCCTCTCATAGTTATGATGCCTACTATTAGAGAATTCTTTGTGCCTATCTTCCACGCAGTGCTTATCAATTGGTTAACTATTTACAGAAACCATAATTTCAAATTCAAAATGCACTTGAAGTGATCATTTTACAATAGGTGGAGAGGCAATGTAAGCTGCCCGTTGATTCGCGACTTTGAACATCAATCAAACTTTCTCATATTCTGATTGGCTCATATCCCCAAACAATGACTTTTGTAGCCCCGCCTTCTGTCTCCACTACACTTCGCAACCCGCGGAAGTTGGTTTCGGTGTAGAGACGTGATGTTGTTAATTTGCACGAAATATTGTGAAATACATCGAAGTTTTTAGCGTGTTCATCTGGTCGGTTTGGTGTACAACTGCAGAAAAAGGCAAAAAAGTACGTTTAGAGGGCATTACATCTCGGTAACTTCATGCAGAAAGAAAAACGTTCCGAGATGAGCTAGCTAACTGTTAGCTAGTTAGCATTAGTAATTAGCCAGCCACTGTGAGTAATGTTAACGTTATATAGTACACGAACAGATGTTATTTTGATTTTATAAAGTACAGCGATTTAGATGGCTGCAGTCAGCTTAACAGCCTAATGTACTGATGTCGCTTAATGTATTTTTTCGGTCGCGTAAGAACGTGAGCGTTTTACTCCTGAGTTTCATTGGTAACTTGTAGTATGATAAATGTGTAACGTATGGCTAGCCAGCGACCTGTCCGATTGAGTTCAGAGTCTGTAAAGTAAACAGTCATATCTGACTGGTCGCTATCAGACCGAAAACATGTACTGTTTTAGTATGTCCCACAGAAAGACTCTTGATTCAGCCTCTGCAAAAGTGTTGCTGTTAGGTTGTTGATATAGCCTGTCAGTTATTTAGAGGGACTTTTGTGGTTTTACTCCTCAGTCTTGTATTGTGGAATCTAACTTACTGTGTCTTGTGGCTGTACCTAGTCTGAGCAAAATGTTGGAGTGTGGGATGCTGGAACGGGACAGACTTGCTCTTCGGAAGCGCTCTGTGGTGCTCTGCAAAGAGATGGTGGTGGATGAGTTGTTTATTCAGTCGCTGCAGGCAGACGACATACTTACAGAAAGCATGGCAGAGAGCATACTGGTATGTGAATGGCAAAACTTTGAATTTCACCGATCAAATCTAGACTGTCATCTTCTTTTTATCCAGTCACATAATTTTAATCACAGTAGAAGTCTTTGTCAGTGACCTTCCATTATTTCTTATCTGATGCCCTGCTGTACTCCAGGCTGAGCAGACTTCTCATAAGCGCAACTGGCGTTTACTCTTCCTCCTGCCCAAACGAGGCCCCAGAGCCTTCAGCAGTTTCTGCTCAGCTCTCAGAAACACTGAGCAGCAGCACCTGTGTGCCCTGTTCACACAGTCACCAGAGAGTGATGGCACAGAGAGGAATGGGCAGGTGAGCATACATTTCATCCAGCATCATCACACACAGCATAAGCCTTTAAGCCCTCTACACATTACCCATACAACTCTAACTTACATCTGTTGTCATAGAAATGGGGGATGCCCTAATGGCATTGTCAAACAACTTCAAACACATTGTGAACACACTGAATTAGATAATAAAAGTCCAAATAACCTCAGATAACCCATACACATCCGAACTGCCACACTGGGCCCAACATTGTTTGATGAGCATATTTGTTGGTGTTTGCTAGGAGTTGTATGGACAGTGTGCAAGGAGCTTTAGACTACCAATTTGTATCAGACTTTATTTAGTGCATTCTGTAGAGTGTTTTTGCTCACATAGGTTTCAGTCTCTAACAGGGCCAGAGAGAGAGGCAGGGGGACTTTGCATGCAGACATCTCAGACACCAGAGAGGAAGAGAGAGGTGAGCATTATGCTTCAGCCAGGAATGCTTAACATGATCATTTTCACTTATTTCATAAAACTGAGATAGACAAAAGCTGTTAATTTTTGGTCATGACACATTTGCTCCATTGGAAGATTTAAAAAAAATTGATAGTGATACCTGATAACAAAATACTTCAGTTGCATGGTCCTGTGCAGACAGCCTCAGTAGAAAGGGAGGAAAAGAGTGAGGTGAGCAGCACTACATCATACCCACTCCAAGACTCAGATGGCCGCCTGCACCCAGAGCCATCACTCAGACAGCTGGTCCCAGACAGGGAAGACGAGAAGGGAAAAGAGAGACAGGGGAGCAAGAAGAGACGAAGAGATGAGGAGACAGATGTGAGAATCAAGTCGCATCCATCTTAGGTTAGATAGCCGGGTGACCTGCTGAAGTAGTCAGACAGCAGGCAGGAGAATCCCCAACAGTAAAGTTATGAATTAAAAGATGTCATGTTCATAATGAAAACATCTGCCAGTGACACTACCAAAGAATGAAACTATTTATCAGCCTACTATTCTTTGCCACTCCCCAGCTTGTTATGTATTGTAAACAATAATTTGTGCATGTTTTTGTATTCCAGAGGTTTGTGGACTCTCCCCTCCCATTTCCCACACAAGAGGTAATTGCTGCTAAGAGAGCAAGGACACATGGTGAGTGGTATTGCAGCATGGCCTGCATTCAAGATCAAATGAGTTTCTCTGCAACAGATTTTATGCACAATATTTTTCTGTCTCCTTGGAGACCCAAGGTGGGGTCTGGGAAACGGGTTGATATGTGGTTATGTTTACAGAAATTGGTAATTAAATGATTCTGCACACACTGTAATCAAATTATATAGGCTACTTTTACATTAAGAAATTGTTCAAGCCAAAAACTCAAAAAGTTGAGCTCATGTGTTATGTCATAAATCCTTATCACTGAAAGACGTGGAACTGTGGCAGCTCTGGCTGTTAGTCTCGGCACCAACAGGTGCCACGCCCAACAGTGACTCACTCACATAACTCTAGTACAGAGGTTACTGTCATACATTTAATAACTTAGCAAAATCATTTTAATTTTGAATTGTAATAGGAACATGCAGAGTTTAACAAATCCTGTGTGTGTGTGTGTGTGTGTGTGTGTGTGT